>CAIGRS010205969.1:0-36457 GCA_903798395.1 Fraxinus floribunda | reverse complement strand
CAGTGACCTATGTGGTAATTAACCCGATGTTTAAACTAAAGGAGGCAAGTAAACTTAGGTTATAAAGCAACATTGATAAACTTTTCACTCAATTTTTTTTATTTATTTTTTATATATTGAATTAGAAATTAAAGTATATTTTCAAATTAATTGAAATGTGCGTACTATATTATTTATAAAATTATTATTGATAAATAATTACAGGATTTATTTTGTATTTAAACGACTAAAATAATAATATGAGTACCTTACTCAATTTTTGATACTGTTATGAGCATCTCACGTTACCATTGAATAATTGGATTGAGTTTTTATTTTATCGTGGTCAAATAATATAATGATGAATAGAGTGTCGAACTCACGAGCACTACGTCTTTGACTGAGTTAAAACTAAATGCAACTTTAATCGAATAACAAACAAATGTTGTGATTTTTTCAGTACTAATATCAATTTATCAATTAAACTAATGAAAGTAAGTAAATATAGTTTTCAAATATGTGAGATACATTGCTAAGATGTCGAATCACCCTTATTATCCCATTTTTAGTGCAATAATAAAAGTGACAATTTGAAATCATTCATATTGGTCAATGTTCCTAATTTAATTGAAAACCTCACTCGATTGCGATCAAATATATTCCCCTTATATGACTCTTCTATCTCTCGATGAAAGATGCATCTTGATAAATGTATTAACAAGTACTAGAATACGTAAAACTATATAAAACATAAATGTATAACTTTATCATCTATAAAACCTTACAATTTTTTTCATATTATGTTTAAACCATATTGTTTCTTTCGATAACAATAAAATTCACTTAATAAAATTCACTAACAATTTAATTGATGATCAAGAAATTGAAAAAACCTATAAAAGCGATAATAAACACCCACAATCAAATCAAATTAAAGTCAAAATAATTAATTAAAACTAAAAATATCATAACAAGGTTCATCTCATATTAGATATGTATAAAACTAGCCTAACATACCGAAATTACAAGAAATCATATTTAAATGAAATGACATAACCCGAATTTTTGATAAATTATAAAGGTAAAAATAACTCTTTAAAATCTCGAATCTCTTCAATGGTTTCTTGATAAATCTCTAATTGCGTCTTCTCTTCTTTTCCCAAAAATCAAGTTTGAATTTTCACTTGATTGAATACTTACAAGTCCCCTTCAATTTTCTCAAAAAACTATGAATTTTTCTTTTTTGATAATAATAATTGATGAACATTGGAGTATGTGATGTCTCTAATATGTATTATATTTTTAGATATTTATAGGAGTAAAAAGTTGGTTGAAAATCACGTCCAAATTGATTTCCAAAAGAATTCCAATCAAATAAGAAAAGTTATTTTCGCGCGCGAATTTTTTCGTTTCTACACAACAGTAAGTATTTTAATCATAACTTTTTCTTCAGATATTCAATTGAAGCGATTCAAAATGTGTTGGAAAGCTAATTCAAAGGGATACAAATTTTTTAGAAATATAATTTTTTCAATTCAAACATTTATTATGCAAAAAATGGGTCTCAATCTTCGACTAAAAACTTAGAATATAACTTGTACGATTGGAAATTAAATTTCATAGTATTTTGATCATGTTTCATTCCTTTTTGAGTTCTAATTAAATTCAATTGTCTCATAGCAATCTTTAAAGTATCTTACAGTGGTCTAAATTAACTATTGAATATTTACAATTTGATCGTCAAACTTTGGACTTTGTCATTTTTCCTTGATTTTTCTTTTGTTTTTTTTCTAATTTCTCGTTTAACCACTGAGTTTTACCTATATAAATAAAATACAACAATTTAAAATATATTTTGTCAAAGAATTATCAAATATCGATATTTTATGCTCTCGAAATACACTTATCGCTTTTTCTAATACATAAATAAGTAACGCAAAAGTGAGCGAGCTAAGTGCATTTCTAGCAATTAAGGGAAACATATTGAAAAAATATAAAAGCTAAAGGGTCAATGTATATTTACCGTAAAATTTCAACCAGCATAGCAAATTATGAGGAAATTTGACCAAGCGTGTTTATTTTATATGAGGTGATCTAGCATATTTTGTTTGCCTTCCCATCTTGACATAACTGACTTTTCAAACAAATATATCCTCTCTTGAGTAGGAATTAAAATCGAATTTTTAGTAAATTTTGATAAATTGATGAAATATATAGTTAAAAAATTGTGAGATTCATAATATATAGTTAAAATTAATTGTCGACTTTAACTTAAATTAAAATTTAGATTTTTTTATTGGTTGACGTAGGCAACCACTACTCATGAGTGCGCACTGTCAAGTTCATTTTTTTAGCACAACAAGTTTCGACAGGTCCTATTTTGACGCCTCTTATTTCAAAATAGTGCACTTTCTAACAAATTGAAGGCCAAACCTGAAAAAATAAAAGCTTGGGGTGCAATATGAAATTACACGAAAATCCTCCCAGTGACGTGGCAAATCTTGATAAAACCCGACCGTACGTGTTGATTTCCGAACCGGATAAAGTACGCACTTTCAGTTTCTACTTTTCATCTCTCCAAAAATAGCAAAATGGTAATTATAATCCAAGATTCTTCCATAGATAACTTCGTTCATGCACGTTGTTCTTGTCCATAGAACTTTAATTTTTTGAAAAATTCGTACTGTACTGGTTTGTTGTATCGATATAAATTTTTTTCTGAGTTTTTTGTCCGAAATGGCTGATATTTACTGTTCGGAATGTAAACGGCCGACGGAAGTGGTGTTCGATCACTCGGCCGGAGACACCGTGTGCTCGGAGTGCGGCCTGGTTCTTGAGGCGCACTCCATTGACGAGACGTCGGAGTGGAGAACTTTNAAATGGCTGATATTTACTGTTCGGAATGTAAACGGCCGACGGAAGTGGTGTTCGATCACTCGGCCGGAGACACCGTGTGCTCGGAGTGCGGCCTGGTTCTTGAGGCGCACTCCATTGACGAGACGTCGGAGTGGAGAACTTTTGCGAATGAGGCCGGGGATAATGACCCGGTCCGTGTAGGTGGGCCGAATAATCCATTGCTGGGTGATAGTGGGCTTTCGACGGTGATTTCGAAGCCCAATGGGTCAACGGGCGAGTATTTGAATTCGTCGTTGGGTCGGTGGCAGACCCGTGGGTCGAACCCGGATCGGTCTCTCATTCAGGCGTTCAAGACTATTGCTACCATGGCTGATAGGTTTGTATTATGTTAATTTGGTATATTTTGGGTTTTTTTTTTTTCATAATTTATGGGGCGAAACATTTAAAATTTTATTTTTGGACATTTTAATAGAAGGGTTTTTACGTTTATAGCTTTGTTGTTTCAAATTCTGATTTTTTTA
The DNA here is from genome assembly GCA_903798395.1 of Fraxinus floribunda. Taxonomy (NCBI): domain Eukaryota; kingdom Viridiplantae; phylum Streptophyta; class Magnoliopsida; order Lamiales; family Oleaceae; genus Fraxinus; species Fraxinus floribunda. The sequence goes on along the minus strand of CAIGRS010205969.1, from coordinate 33,101 downwards.
ATATTTTTCTTTTCAATTTTCAGGTTGGGTCTAGTTGCAACCATAAAGGTACATACTTTTCTTTATTTTAATTATTGCAGTTGAATTCAGATATGCTACAAATGCATTGGTTTTCATTGTGTGCGCGCGTGCGAGTTTTTTTTTTTTTTTTCTTTGGTGTTGTGGTTTATGTATGTGTTTGTAACTTGGAATCGTTTACATGAATCATTTATATATATATATATCAAGCACTACATATATCGGAATGACCAATAAATTCAATTTTTTTGCAATGTGGAATCGTGTTAATATGTTAACTTTGCTCGATTACTGCTTAAACTAGGACACTTATGGAGCGTTTGATTGCGAGCATGGAATTTGTATGGAAAGAAAAAAATTCTAAGCAATTCATTTGCCTAGAACTTATTTATATGAAAATTATTAATTAAATGTGTTTGATTGATTTAGTTTTCAACTTAAAAAATATTATACATGTCAACTTTTTATTGGTAGATAGATGAGAGAGAGCGTAGATGAGAGAGAGAGAGAGAGAGAGAGAATTACCTAGAAAATAAAAACATCTCCCTAAAGAAAATATTTTCCTTGTTTTCAAGGAAAATATGGTCACGTGACCAAAATTTGGAAAAAATTGTTAATCAAACAGCACAAAAGTAGGAAGTTAAGTGAAAAAAATACATTTTCCATGAAAAATATTGACAATCAAACGCACCATTATATTTTAGTAGATTGAAGCATTTTTAGGTCTACACAATATATGCTCTGTCCATGTAAGTTGGCATTCAATAATTTATCCTAATGAATGCCACACCACGTCCACTTTTTGCCATTTATCCGTATTTATGTTATTCATTTTTGTGTCCATGATATAATAGACATTTTGTCCTTTAATGACCCAACTCTCATTTCATGAATTTATTTTCATAGAGCTCACACCCCACTAGTGAAACCATGAAATCCTATGGCCACAAGGAGAGATCATCTCTTAAGATGAGCCCATATCTGCTGATTCGAACCGTTGTCCCCCCAATACATTTTTGACAGCTCTACACATTAATCTTGGTGTCTTCCCATATGCTTTGCTAAGAAAAAGTGATGTGTCGAGGTGTCAAAAATGTATTGGGAGGATAGTAACTTTGGAAGAGCAGGATTCAACTCGTAAGATATGGCAAACTTGAAGAAATATGTATGTTCCTTGATGAAGTCATTTGCCCTGGAAAATTGAGTAATGCTATTGATCTAGATGATCAGTGGTCGACTGCCACATTGTCCAATGAAGATAAATGCATTCCATCTTCATTTGGCAATGTGGCAGCAACGACTAATGATAATCATCACTCTACATGAATAGCATTAATCGGAACATTAAGGTGGCTATTTGATTTGACTGACTTAGTAGTTTTGTTATTGCTAGCAATTGATTTTATGTCTTGATATTTTGGAGATGTTGCTGATTTAAAATACATGAACCCATGATTACCTGTGACTCTGGTTTTAAGGATCGAGCAAATGAAATATATAAGAAGGTAGAAGATCAAAAGCCTCTTAGAGGACGAAATCAAGATGCTATTTTGGCTGCGTGCATCTACATTGCTTGTCGACAAGAGGATAAGCCACGTACTGTAAAAGGTATGCTGTTATGGCCGGAAATTTTAGCTTTTCACGAGACTGACTTTAGTTAATATCTCTGTACACATGGCTTGCAAACAGAAATTTGTTCTGTGGCCAATGGAGCCACCAAAAAGGAGATTGGTCGAGCTAAAGAGTTCATTGTGAAACAACTGGAGATCGAAATGGGCCAGTCTATGGAGATGGGAACAATTCATGCAGGGGATTTTTTGGTGAGTTTGAACTGAACACTTTACGCCCCAGCCCCGGTCCCCCTTTTTTCCTCAAGAAGACACCACAGCACACACAAATGCATTCTCTCGTCAAATCTCACTGTATTGCAGAGACGTTTTTGCTCGCATTTGGGCATGACCAATTTAGCTGTCAAAGCTGCTCAAGAAGCAGTACAAAAATCAGAAGAGCTGGATATAAGGTTCTTTCAGTTTTCCCTTCTTTTTTTGCTCTAAATTTTTTTCAGCAAATTGTTTATTTTTTATTTTAGTAGCAAAACATATCAGATGACGTCTTTTCTTAATCACTTTTTTGACCGCCTTAAACTTGAAAATGACGTCATGTATCCAATACAAACACGAAAGTCGGAAATTTTACATGATTAAGAAGTCAGTTCTCCCTTTTCTGTGTTACAGGAGAAGCCCTATATCCATAGCAGCTGCAGTGATATACATAATAACTCAACTCTCAGATGACAAGAAACTTCTCAAAGGTCAGAACATTCTATTTGGTCAGCTTCATCTTCATGTGGTGTTGTGAATATATGGTTTCTTTAGATTTCCCAGTAATTTAATAATTAACCTTATGTAATGGAGAAAAAAAATTCTTATAACCGACAGCTAATTTTTTTCGAGCAAGGCTTAGTTCTTGTTTGGTCGTGCTTTTAAATGTTTATTAGATTCGAGGCATACGGAATGTGTGGATAAGAAGTAGTAGTAAGTTGTGGGTCCTATTATGTTTAACCGAATTAAATTATAATCTAAGTTTTGCCTGACATGCTTTTTAGTGCAGATATTTCCCTGGCCACAGGAGTAGCAGAAGGCACGATTCGCAATTCATACAAGGATCTCTATCCATACACTTCAAGAATAGTACCAAGTTGGTATGCGACAGAGGATGCCCTCAGGAATCTTTCCGGCCCTTGAGCTCTTGATCCTGGCAAGGTTGCATCCCCCGATGAATGTCACGGCTACATCTGTTGTACATTTGGGTGTTGTAGATCCAGTCGACTTCTTTCGTGATCACCTTTAAATTTAATGTAGTCTTCGGAGTATAGAAACTGGGTTCTAACATAGTTCTTAGGAGATGTGTGCAAGTTAGTTCAGAGCTATGGATCTTGGTCCTCTTGGATGATAACATTATCGTGTATGTATTCGTTTCTGTAGGTTATCTATATTAATATTGCTATAGTTTATCCAACCCATTGCTCTTAATTTGAGTGCATTGTTGAATCTTAAGGAGCATAATCTCATTAATTATTATGCAGTGCACGTATTAGGAACCAATATCTCAGCATCAATCTGATTCTATCCATATCAAAGAACAAGGTGTACACCTTAACTATAGTTGTAGGCTAGGCAGGCACGGATTCGGATATGCACGCTAAAAGCGTGTTTGGCAAAAAATTTTAAGGTGAAAATGATTTTTTGGAGTGTACGGTTGAAAAGTGGAAAAAGTTACAAGTCCCATAAAATCGTGGGAACAATGATATTGGAGAAAAATAACTACAGAAAAATCCGTGCCAAACAAGCCTTAATCCTTGCTAAATAAAAGTAACAGTCATTTTCACAGATTCTAAGCAGAGTACATTCAACATGCGCCACACCAGGCTCCCAACTGAATCAAGAGCTCTCAATGTAAAGAGCACGTGACATTCCATAGCAAGATAAGTTATCCATATAACGGGAAAAGGAAATACAATTCTTTGTCAGAAACAACAAAAGGAAATACAAATCCTTGTCAAAAACAACAATCATACGCGGTTAAATTTTAGCATTGATCCACAACTATCAGAACTGTTTCTTGACACTAGAAAATCCACAATTCTTCAGAAGCTGCTAATAACATTAGAATCTCCTCCTAGGACTTCTAGAACGATGGCCGCGAGGTGATCTGCAAAAATATTTAAAAACAGACAAAATTATGTAACTGTAAAATGAGAAATGACTTGGATTCTCATCAAGAAAATAAATTTGTAAAAAACATTGAACTCATAGTTGCTTCTCATTTGCCATCTTTAAATCTGTGGTTTACCCTTTCTATTGAAGCTTTTCAACTTCGGTGCCACCAACCAGGTCTATCTGAAAAATATATTAGCATATACTAACATGTGGACGTGTCTGTCCTTTTCAGGGACCCGAGGGGTTGATGTTGGAATGGCCATCAATTTTTAGAAAGATTTTCATCTCTTCTATAAAACTATTTGAAATAAACAGCATCTATTAAACTATTACACATTTATTGAATCATTCTTTCAAGATCATACAGAAGTTCTAAATCCATTTTGATGCCATATTTTGACAATAAAAACTAGTTGTAAAGCAAAATCCCCTATTACATTTACTTTTCCAGCGAATTATAAATAAACAAACAACTCGTGATGGCATTTAAAATTGAAAAGGAATATGCACATCAAACAACAGATAACTGATGGCATATCTCATCATTACATAATGTCCATATCCTTAATCAAATAAAGGAGTTGGGCAAATGTGAAGATCTAAGATTCAGGGATGTTTTATCAATAGAATCATCAGAGTAAATTTCAGCTCTCTGTAAGGTTGAGCAGTCATCTCTTTCCACTTTGTATATCAATTTTCCAAAAACCCAATTGTTGACAATAGAGAACCCGGTAAAATCAATTTTCCTCCATTCCATTTGGAATGAACTAGGACTATGTTCACTTCTTTCTTCTCATTTGCTGAAGTACACGCTTTCGTTCCCATTTCGCCCCTCAGCCAAAACATTTTTTCTAAGTGTTGGTACTGCATCCTTTGATGGAAACTAAGAGGATGACTGTTATGAAAACTCTTAAGATACTTATGTTCTCCAATTTTATAATCAGTAACTATGAGCAAAGTCAAATAAGGCATCCAATTGAAGTTTGAACGATTATGAGAATGCAATACTGACAAACACAAGAACAAATACATGAGACTTCATGAACATGTACCTCCTCCTCATATTCCTCCTTCTGAACGGACCTTTGCTGAATGCCCAATCAACAGTTATGGCCTGGGTGAGCAGTTCTGTCCCATCCATTTCACTTATAGCTTTCTGTGCTTCCTCAAGGTTCTCATATTCAATTAGTGCATAACCCTAACGGACAGGTCAATATGTCAAGTTAGTTAAAACTACCTAAAAGTAAGCCACAGCAAACAGAGGTACACTTTCACTAAAATAATAAATGACAAGCTCAGTTTCTTTTGCACAGACTATTGTTCAACAAGACTTTTTAAATCAATGTCTTGATACCAAAAGACAAAAGACTGACAGCATCTCCAAATGATAGAAGAACAGAAATACACAGTATCCATGTTTGTTAATGTTCTTACCGTGGTAACAAATTTATTTAACCATCTTTACTCTCATCCTAAGAGATGAAGCTCAGATAAAGTAATACACATATTGCAAAAATTATGTGGAAGTTATTTCAAGCTGCTATTTAAAAAAATAAAAAAGATCCTGAAGGGGGAATATGTGATTTTATGTGACACAAGAGCTTTAAGCATCCTACGAAAGCTGGCTGTGTCCAATCACATCATGACTTCCAGTTTTTCTTTTGATTTTTTATAGGTCCACTTTCATTACTAGCATAAATTCCTTTCTTTTTCTTTGCAAGACTTATCTTTAGTTCAATGTTCTTTCATCCAAAAGAAGACGTGGTATGAGGTTCAATTATGAGCACTAGTCTTTTTTGTAAATTATATATTGCCTGTTTTGATTCTTTATATAAATAATATATTTATACCCTTGTAACAATAATCATTCCGTTAATCTTTATGTATCAGGGTCATAGCTCCCTAAGGGGACTCTTTTGGTGTATAAGTTTCATCTTTTTATTTAAATAGAATAGCTACCTAGTCCCCACAGGGCCCATCCAATGACCCAAAATGTTAAGTTTCTCAGGTGTGCATATGGGGAGGCTCATTCAACTAGTCCCCAAGTTCCTCGAATGAATCTCTTGGTTGTTAAGAAGGTTACCCAAAAGGGATTCTTCATTTATTAAATTAAATTCATGACAGGCCAATCACATGATGATCATACATAGGGTTTTCTAGCTAATCATCTTTGTCAAGCTATCTCAAAGGGAAAATTTAGATCACCTTGACAAATCCCGTACGCCGGTCAAGATTTAAATGCAAATTCTTAATCTCCCCAAATTCGCCAAATGCATTTTGCAGATCATCCTCTTGTGCCTCTTCATGAACTCCAGAAACCAGAATAATCCACCCTTCAATTGCTGCACGAATTCAAACCCAATTTGAAATCATGACATTCTACATATACTATCTCTAGATCTCAAGAAATTGATGGAATCTGATATAGAGTGCTTGATCACTCTGCATTTTAAAACAGGTGATTGATACCTAACAATGATTGTACAATACAAAAATCTCCAATATTATGGCAATAATTTATTACACACAAAAAATAAATCAATATTTCATGTTCTTCATTCTCTTCAATTAAATATTCTAACATAATTCAGCAGTTAATGTTCATCAACAACAGTAAGATGTCCAGATGGGATTAAAGAACTTCAACTTTGCTGATATTAGCGGGGGTGTCAAAATTCAGTCTGCAGGCACCGAAGTCCTCAAACAGTAATCATACTCCTTGATAATAATTAGAGAGATCTACGCAACTGGAAATAAATCAAGAAGGCACGAATAAGTGCAATTTTCAATAATTTCTATCCCAAAAAGACAAATTGTTTAAGATCACTTTCATTTAAGATACCACTATTATTTTTTTCTTAAAATCCAAAGAGACATTAAGATTCGCAAAAGAGAAGCATAGAACTAGAAATAGAAAAGACAGAGCCCGGTGTCTATTTTCAACTAATTCAGATACCGAAACATATCTTTAATAAGAAAAGGAAACAATAAATCAAAAACGATAACAAATAAAACCCTAGAAACACGCATAATCATTAAAAAGAACCAAGTTATACATATTTACTCTAAATTTCTTCGTCTTCTTCAATTCGCTCAGCTTAAAACCACCGAACTTCACACGACAAAACAATGAAAATATTAACGAAACCTCGCATGTACAAGTTCGCAACTCAGTTTTCTTAAAACATTATTTTCTTATTTGCATTATTTTGTCTAACAAAAGAGAAAAAATAATACTCTTCATAAATTAGTTCACCTTTGACATCAGTTTCAATCAACAAAAAAATTTAAAAAGGGGGAAAAATAATATGCATATAAAAGGAAGAGTGATTTAGGTTTTGGATACTGACATCGTTCGGGCCCGGGCCCACCGTCGGAGTCGAGGGAGTCAAAGCGACCGGACATACGAGCGTTGCGTTCGGCCTCAGTTGAGGCCTCGCCACGGAAGCCGCGACCCTTGGTTTTCTTAGGAGCGGATGACGATAGGCCGCCGGTGATGGCAGACTTAAGCCGAGGAACATTGGCGCCGCGGTTGGGGGATGACGCGTTGCCGTCTCCTATGTCCTCGTCCATCAGATCGTCCTCCTCCGGCTCGAAATCCACCGCCTCCGCCTCCACGTTTGCCATTGTTGCTTTAGAATTGTACTTGAGAAGAAATAATTTGGTTTTCGAGTGAGGATTGAGGGTTTTAATTCTTCGTTAAAATTAAAATTGATTAAAGTTGGTGGTCAATATGTAGTAATCCATATGTTTCAGGACCTCTAGTGAAATTTTCCCAATATTAGTACCTATGTAAATATAGCAAGCCCCTGTTTGGGCCACATTTTTTTTTTCATTCTCATTTTCAATCTTTAATAAAATAATATTTTTCAACACATCAATAATTTTTTCTTCTTTTTCAACCACATATTCCCCATCACATCAATAAAAAACCCTACATTCTTTTAAAAATAATGTGCACCAAACGGGAGCTAAGATTCTTAAAAGTTTAAACTACCATTTTTTATGGGATAAGGCCATGTTTGAGCCACCTTATTATTTCGTTAAAATGAAAAATATGACCGTTATCCATCACATTAATATTTAAATTTAAATTTTTAATTTTTTATGTGGACCCCAATAACGACTATATTTTTCATTCTCATTTTACAATAATTTGGCTTAAACAGAGCCTATTTACAACACAATTTTTTATTATCGGCATCCCATTTTTATTTTAATAAAGGACCCTAATATTTGCAAATTTTTTAATTTGTTTTTTCAATATTTATGTTGCATTCTTATCTCTAAACTTCGATTAATTAGCATATTTTTCATCTCTTATGAAAATTTTAGTCCAAACTGCTATCATACATTGAAACGAGTGGCAAATATTTTGTACTTTTTATTTCATTTTAATTATTTAAAAATATGAGAGACAAATAAATTTTTTCACACCCTTGAACAATTTTTTTTTTTTTTTTTATAGAACTTGTTGTTACAACTAAGATACACAAATTAATAGAATGTTGATGATAAGAATTTGACAAAACAACTTAGGGACAGAAGTGTAATTATTAGCAAAGTTTGAAACATTCAATTTAATTGAAATGTAATATAATTACGTTGGGTTTGAACTACATTATTTTAAAAAATTGTAATAGGTCCAAAGAAGCTCTCTACCTAGGACGAGAAGGAAAGAAGGTAACTGGCCCTGCATCAGCCATTGGGAAATGGAGCTTGAAAACGTGATGCATGGAATTAAAACATTGAATTGAGTGCAAGACGTTCCTCTTTATCTAGAGTGTAAGGGGAATTAAACTAGTTGTATGCTAATGATGTAATAAAATCAAGGTCATTGATTGTTTTATGTGTTATTAAAATAAATGACTAACTATGTCACATCATGAAATGTAAATAAAGTTGTCAATAAAAAAATATCAGTGTACCAGAAATGGTGGAAGGGACATTGACTCTCCCATCGTATCATACTTTTTTCGTTTCCTTCGATTTTTGCTCATATTTTCGTTAATCATCTACTCTTACTAATAAGTTTTTTTCGAGTTTAAACAGAATTCAGCAACTTTTTAGTTGAGTTCTTAATGAGAGAGAACTGAAAGCCATAGTTGGACTGACCTGACCCAGCCACCCTTCATACCCCTTATCTAAGTAGGGAAGACAAAAAAAATCCGACAAACTCGATACTCGTGAGGTCCCGCCTCGAACGGGGCGGGGATTACCCGCTTAATCGGGTATTCGGGACGAGGACGGGTAACAGGCGCTCTGCCCCCATCCTGTTTATTTTTATTTTTATTTTTTGAGGATTTAATTCTTTAAATGAAAAATTTTATTAGTTTTAATAGAAAATTAGAACTAAAATTATTTGTTTCAATCTAAAAAATGGAGGAAATAAAATAAATTATCAAAAACTAAAAAAAAAAAAATTAAACGGGGCAAGGACCTCGCCCCGCCCTTTCTCTCCTTAAACGGGTAACAGGACGAGGAATTTCTTGACGGGTCAGGGGAGGGGAGGGGGAGGGGCGGAAAGGGGTGAGGGCAACTCGTCCCGCCGCCATCCCTAGATCTAAGAGTTCCACCTTTGGATCAATGGGAATAAAGCCCAAAAATAAAAACTAGCCGTTGTGTCGTCCTTGCAACGTTCGAAATTTGTTAAAACTGCTTTAAATTTGATACAACGCCATTTTGAGTCACGCACTCTCTCTCTAGAAATCTCTGACTGAAGAAGAAAAAGAAGAAGAGGAGCCCTCATAGTTTTGTACTGTTTCCTCTTCTTCTCTTCGCACAAAATCTTGCTATTTGAAGAATTGAAACCGTTAACCTTTTTAGATCAATTTTCTTATAGAGAAGAAATTGAAACCCTCGAGGGGAAGAAAATATGGCCACAGTAAACAATACTAACCACCCCAACACCCATGCCACCGCCGCAGCTCCGCCGGTGACAGCTGTGAAGCAGTCTGTATCCGCTGTGAAAACCGCCGATACCCAGTCTGTTCTTAAAAGGTATATGTAAATTTACTTCTTGAAATTTCTTAATCTTGCTTTTCATATTGAGTTGATTTCTATATGGAGGCTCATATTTTTGATTTATTGATCTTTTTTTTTGGTTGTTGAATGCTATTAGGGTTTTAATACTTTTGAGGCCACTTTTGGGAATTTAAACCTAAAAAACGTATTTCTTGCTTTTTATGGTTGAAGAAGATGTGTGTAACGACAGTCGAGTTTACTGACCTTGTCTTAAATATTGTTTGGTGGTCGACTTCTGATTATTATTTCTCGTGTTTTTCAAAATCATAGTGAAAGTATTGATAATTGATTGAAACTTCTGAATAGTTAAACAATTGGATTAGGATAGGACTAGAAATATTTAAATAAGAGATGTATGTGAAGACAGTCGAGTATACCAAATATGCCTTAAATTATTCAGTGTTCGACTGCTGATTATTTTTCTCGTGTTTTTCAAAATTTATCTCTGTATTTTTGCTGTCATAATCTCAATTCTAAAATCCAGTTCTTGATTCAACTACAGGTTGCAATCAGAGTTAATGGCCCTGATGGTGAGAACTATTCAGTACCTACATTTTCCATTTCTGTTTTTGCCCCTTTTAATTTTTTTCCCAACGCTCGAAATATTATAGATGAGTGGAGATTCAGGAATATCCGCATTCCCGGAGGAAGACAACATATTCTGCTGGAAAGGTACTATAGATGGCAGCAAAGATACTGTGTTTGAAGGAACAGAGTACAAGTTATCCCTTTCATTCCCCCCCGACTATCCTTTCAAGCCCCCGAAGGTTAAATTTGAGACCAGTTGCTTTCATCCCAATGTCGATTTGTACGGGAACATATGCTTGGACATATTACAGGTTAATATCAAACAATCTATTCGATTTTCTAGATGCAAAGCTTAATGCACATATATCTGATTGTTATTCTTTCATTTTTCATAGGATAAGTGGTCGTCTGCATATGATGTAAGGACAATCTTGCTGTCAATTCAAAGTCTGCTTGGAGGTAAATCTTGATGTTGATTTAATTATAGAGTCGAGTCATATTTAGTACTGTAAGACTGTTTTTGATGGGCGTGCTGTTTTTGTAGAGCCTAATACGAGCTCGCCTCTAAATACTCAGGCAGCAGCTCTTTGGGGAAATCAAGAAGGTATCGCGATACATCTATTCCTTTGTTTATGATTTTCGGGATTGCTGTTAATGTAAATCTAAATCTAGTTCGTATTTTCCCCCTTTTGCAGAGTATAGGAAGATGGTCGAGAAACTATACAAGCCGAGTGCATAGATTTCTTGTCACTAATCAACAGTACAACTTAGTTCTAAGGGGAAGGAATGTCGAATTAGATTGCATTCCCCTGTTGTTCGTTTCATTTTTATTTTATTTTTTTGTTACAATAAGAGGAAAATGTTACTTCTGACTACTCTATTACTCCAAATCTTGAATGCATGCCGAAGTGGTACATGGGCCAAAGAAATTAAACAAAAATGTGCTGAAACTTGGCAACATGAAAGATCTCGAAAATAAACATAAGGAAGACAAACACGAAAATGCATAAATGAAAATTGTGAAACGAGGACTTTACTTGAAAACAAGCAGAAATGAGGTCTTCACTCATTTCCCCTTCTTCCCTTGCTTTCCCAACAGATGAAGTAAATCTGAATCCCAATGAAAACTATCACGGAAAAACTTGCAAAAAGCGTAAAATCTAAATTAATGGGAGCACTGCTCATAAGATTTATTTTTATTTTGAGTAACTGAGAATGTTTTTTAGACAGGCCACTTCAATCCTTCTTTTCCCATTATCAAACACACCACTATGCAACCTCTTCTCCGTCACCCTTCGAGAATTTCAGGGCATGATAGTCGAGTACCTTCAAAGCATCATGGTTTTGTGTGTATATATTGACAATGAAAACAATAACCAAGGAAGAAAATACAAACTTTTAGCAGAAAGCAACAGCAGATGATACTTTTGCTTTAGTTGTTGATCTCTTGCTACTAGCTCCACTCTTGTCGATTTCCACGTTTAATTTTTGTCGATATCCTAAATTTTTGCAACAGCATTATCTACTGAAATTGACGGAATTCACATTAAAGAAGCTACTCAATATAACGTGGTAATATCTGCTGGCACATCAATTTTGCAGCTACAATCTAATAGCGAACTTGATTTGAGCATGCTTCGTCTTGCTTAAAATTTACTCTTCTAGAAAGTAAGTTAAGGCCACTTTGCAGAAAAGTTATGTCAGTACAAAAAGTAACTAAAAGAAATCATGTTAGGTTAAATAAACAACTCAAAAGTAATTGGGACTTACTTGTAAGCATAGCCAAACATGCTCAAGTGTTCATGTTAACTTCATCCCCAACTCAACGTCCAAAATACACAGTCTCCAGTTCATTTGCAAGACCCAAAAAGTTTATATCAACCCTGGTTACAATGTTCACAGGATATATATAACTGAAAAATCACGGTTAGGAAGCAAATAGAAAATGTTAGTTACACAACACTACTTCATTGAGATGCCATTCAAACAAATACATCTCATATTTACTGAGCATATATACAGTACCTAGTAAAGGGAAAATTATTTTAAAGCACACTTTGACATCAGAGTACGAGAACTTCTGCATTCTGAGAAGATAACTTTTGATATCATATGTCATCAATTGAAAGCTTCCCATTGTAGCAAGTAAAACAAGTTAGCACATAGACATCAAAAAAATTCAACCACAAAAGGATTTTAAAAAAACTACTCCGATCATAAGAGAATTTGGTATGCCATAAAAATGATTATTACTACTGCCTTACAAAATTTGCATCCACTCTCCATATTTTGAAAATGAATTTAAACATATGAATTTCTCTAACTAAGATCAAGAAGAATTTGGTTTACCAAAGAGAGCGTAATCGATACAGCATAGTACTAGGACAACAGAATATAGATAAGAAGAAAGGGAACAAAAGAGGAGTAGGGAGAAAGAAAGAGGGAAGAATCAGATTTCAATAAGCAATAGTATGTCTAATACAAAATCCCCACTCTTTATGCTTAAAATCCCAAGTGAAGAAGGGAAAATTTCCTAATTTAACCTAAGTTAAGGAAGGGAAATGAATCAATTACTAGAAAATCAATAAAAATATAGATCGTATTCTTCATCTTATTCTTTTGCCAAAAACCACACACAGTTTATGGCAAGTCTTTCAAAATCTCCATTTAATCTCCATCAGTAACACTGTTAAATTATTGAAGGACTCAGGTACATCCTCATAACAATAGTGGAGAACTACTAAAAGCAAATCCTTTTAAGCTTCTGGATAATAGAATCAAGTCAAATAATTTAAACACAGACACTTCATCAATCAAGTTGGTACCAGAAACAGTAAAATAAAATTGTCACCTGACATGATGAAAAGCACAACAAATTTAATCATGGATCCTCCATGTCTGTCAATAATAAAGAATCAACATACCACGTGCCAAGTAACAGGTGCAGATTGTACCAGCAGCTAGTTTCCACGAGACAAATAATGCCAGATGTCTTGTCTTCAAGCTTAAGCTGTCAATGAGGGGCCACGTATACTCATTTGTTTCTCTTCTTCAGCACAGATCTCGAATGCAGACCGCATCCATTTTCTATCAAATGTCTCAATCATGCACAATTTTACATTAAATGCTGGTGACAAGAGTTAAACCAGAGTCTTTTGCCATGCACTGATATTATTTTGAACCATCTAATCTAAAAGCTTATGCTGTTAAAGAAAGACTACATGCATCATTTAAATCATTTTCTCTTCAGCTCCAGACATGGCAATAATGACTTATCAAAATAAACATGAGTATATTCGAAGAAGAATAGGAGCAACAAATTAATTCTTTGCTCGCTCTAAATTGAAGTGAATCGTTTAAATGAAGCTTTTAAATTTTAGCTAGATTCACGAAAAGGTTTAAGTACCTATTGTAAAGCACAATATCTTGTATAAAGAAAAGTATAAACTACAAAATCATCTATTTTCTCTCCCACCACAAATGGCATCACCTGAATACCAAAAATTGTTTATGGGGACAACTAGGATAAGTCGGAAAGAGCTCTACTGACTACAGATTACAGAAGGTTATCTTTGTTTATCAAACCATTCTTCAAATGGTTATGCATCAATGATGTAAACTTGGCTTCTTCCCATGGTCAGCTTCCAGCAAGGTCTTCCGTTGGTACCAATTCATCAGCATCAGGTGGTTTTCCTTCCTCGCTGAAGTTAACACCTGCTGTTTTCTCCTCTGTAGTAGTAGTTAAAAGTCCTACTTTTGCATCACTAGCCTGTATCTGGTTTGAATCAAGAATTGGCACCGATGATTGCTTCTCATGATCGTCATCAATAAAAAACAGATCATTAGATTTTTCATTTGACTGTAGTTTCTGATCTGCAAATGTTTCATCCAAGAGGGATAGATCAGTAGATTCTTTCCCGGTGCAGTCAGGCTCCACATTAATTTCTGGGAAAAGGGCAGCTTTGCTGCTTCCAATAGCACAAACATGGGGGCAAACTGGAGAGTTCTTATTGAGACACTTATGGCACTTAAACCCGATGAGCTTTTCAACATTAACAGTTTTGAGATCAAAAGCATCTCCATGAAACCAATCTGCAAATTGTGAAAAAACATAATTTAATAGTAAACTAGTTATACTCCATAAATTTGAATGACTCTTCCCTGAGCTGGTTATGCCAAGCGTGAGTCATGCATACAGAACTTCTATTAAAAAATGAAACCATCATCTATCAAGAATTTTAAGGGTTATTCTTATACAGGCAAGGACTCTAAAAATGATTTGTGCCACCCAGCAGTTAATTCAGGATGGAGGAAATATTCGTCTTCCGCAGCATACGTTTTTCATAGTAGAGATAAATCAAGTGTAAAGATAGTTACCTCCACAAATTTCACAAGAAACATAATTAAGCTCAGATTTGAATTCTAATTCACCACAAAGACTGCATTTCGGCATACATGCGACGGAAGGCGACTCTCCAGAAAGGACAAGAAGCAATTTACTTCTAAAAAGCATCACCCTTTCATCATTTGGCCTTCTTGACAATCGAAGGCCATTCAACCAGTAACTATAACTGACCGGGGTTCTCTTCTTCCTACTTTTTGGCTTCTTCAGTTTGTCTGGCTTCTTCAATTTTTCTTTTTTTGATTTAGCTTGTTTTCTTTTCTTCTGTTTTTTAATCTTGGTATCAAGCAAGGATGTCTTTACAACAGGTTTAGCATGCCTGGCAGAACGGCGCAGGGGTACAACCAGTTGAACCTTTTTATTCTTCTGTGCTTGCACTCGTCGCCTGTCTTTGCACAACTTTTTCCCTTTTCTCGAGCCCAACGGCTTGAATAATTTTGATACTTTCTTACCTTTTGGTGGCTCAGACTTCCCCTTCTTAGTGCCTATTTTCACGGACATCCCATCGAGGCATTTATGGCATGTATATGTACACTGAGAGATGATGGAGCCAGCAGACTTCCTTGCATGCCTTTTATGGAAAAAGCCTGAAAATCCATACAAGTATAGTTGATATTTGTTAGTGCTGTTTAGAAATAATACATATATCACGGGAAGTCCCATGAATCAAACATGTTACTATATCCACTATTTCAAATTAAAAACTAGTTCAATCCACAAAGATACAAATTCATCTCTGTTACCCCGATTTATATCCTTATTTTACTATTTCCTGATATTACCGCAGCACCACCCAACTGCTACTGGCAGCTTTTGTAGGCACAAACATCAACCACCATCAATTTATACCAACTTTAGAAATCACTAACAAATTTTAAGGCACAATCAAGCACCACCAAACCTTCAAAAGCAAAGCCAAACCAAGATCATAGCATATGAAATAAAAAAACTTCAGAAAAAACAGTTCAATATTTAAGGTCAAATATTGTTAATAAAAACATGTGGAGATATAGAAAATGCTGCACGCTTACATCGAAATGACAGTCCAGGTATATTCATTGACAATATTCTACAACTACTCCTGCTTGCAGGTAGCAAAACTTTCAGTTCCAAAATGACCATAACACAATAAATCCATTGACCCTTGGTAAATTAATAGGACTGTTGGGTCAGAACACTACCCCAGTCCAAAATAATCATCATTCAGGGGTCTAAAGGAAATGAATAGTTGAGATAATCTCTATTTAATTACAAAGCATAAAAATGTCAGTTTATAGTGATTAACAAGTGTGCCCAAGTGAAAAAGAAATGCCAATATTAAATAACTGCAAGCCAAATACTTTGAATTCCTTTCTCGTACATGCTGAATTAAACAATGACGAAGACATAGAAAGGCAGATGCAACAATGGATTTGTCTTTGCCATATAGTGATAATTGAAGAAACACATAAGCCACTGATAAGAAACCCTTACTCAACGAGCAGTTTACCTTTGCAGTACTGGCAACTCACTGCTTCCCTGCAAATGGACAAAAGAAAACTGATCACTAGACTGCAAATTCAGAGGCCAAAAAAAGATTCATAAGCAAAAAAAAATATTTACAGCTATAATACTGTTCAAATTAATGAACGCATATACATATTACTTTTGGACCAATACATATACGATTTGCAACATAAAAGGAAAAACTTATGGATGCACAAATAACCTCGCATCAATGTTAACTCGTGTATCTATCATAAAGAAAGCCAACATGGGTACACCATCACACATGCCCAACGGTAAAATTTTGGAACATATTATCTAACCTCACAAAAGAAAATATCAATAAGAATGACTAAAACCATTATGTAGTAAAACTACCACTAGAAAGCAAGTCTTCACATTCAAAAGTGACAGCATATGTTTTGGTATCTTTGGATTTACTTTGAGCTACTATAGCATATAAAAATTTCAATAGTTTAAATGTAACCTTTCATGTTCGTTTCTCCCAGACCCCCATAGAATAAAAGGTATGGCCCATCTTCATCTATAGAGCCATTAGAAGGGTCTTGTTATCTAAGAACAGCTTGTTCTCTACTGCCATGCATTTTTCCTTTCTTTGATAATAAGGTAGTCCTGCTTTTTCTAAAAGAGATACCGATTTTAACAATTAAAAATCATATCATACCCGATGAGAACATTTTTGTTACAGTGTCCGCACTGATAATTCTCCAATCTCTCTGCTCTCGAGAAAAGGTATGAAAATCCCTTTTCCTTGAAGGGTTTATTAGTTACCATACTGCTCTCACAAAGTTTTCCAGAACATGTCTTGTTGGATTTGCGAGCAATTCTTTTCTCTTCAAACATTTTCAAGAGATGTAATGGAACGTGAGACTCTTCCAGCCAATATTTCTTCCTTCCACTAGAGGAATCTTCAAGCATGGATCCATGTATCACAACAATATCGGGGATAAATCTTCTCTTGCCAAAATCAAGAAGATACCTAACCACCGATCCCTGGGAGCACTTCCTACGTATAGTAACCTTTTTGAATAATTTGGCTGACTTTTTGGACTCCTTGTCCGTCTTCGATACAAGGTTCGGGTTCCCAATGTCATCCCATCTGATATTTGCATCAAGCTCTCTGACCTGGGCACATGAAAAATGTCAACACATAACTTAGTTAAGTTGCAATGGCATATTGCTGTGTTCTTTTTCCCCTGTTAGATGGGATAAAATGTAGAGTCAATGGCTGTTAAGAGAATGTTTTCATTATATAACCAGGAATCTAAATGAAAGTAATTATCATATATGGGATAGTCTTTGACAGTTGGACCAAATTTTCCTATGCCATAAATTGGTTGATAAAATATAATAAAAGAAAAGGCAGTCCTTTTAGAGAGTTTGGTGCCAGTCAGCATTTTACATCCAATTGGCTGTTAGGACAAGGTTAATGGACAGCAAATAACGGAATGGAGATGGGGGACAAATTGAATCATAAGAGAGACGTGCCTGGAGAGCAAGCTGTTCCACGCTTCTTGATGTCTCAACAGAAGCTCGCCAGGCAACACATTTACTCCTTTTTGCATATTCTCCACTGTCAGGGTAAAGGATGCCTTGTATCTTCTTGCATCCACCTGCAACAGTTTAAACTTCAAACATATTTAGAAAACTAAGGGTGTGTTTGAGCCACATTATTTTGTAAGAATGTATTTTGGAATAATAGATTGATGGAGAATGTGTGGTTGAAAAAAAGAAAGTTATTGATGCGATGGAAAATATTATTTTATTGAAGAACGTGTGGTTGAAAATGAGTAGAAGAATGAGAATGAAAATTTTAAAGTGGCTCAAACAGGGGCTAAGTATTCCACTGATTCTAAGTTAAAACAGAAGAATAGAAACTCTCGGACCTTGTCGGGCAGCTTTGGAAGCTAAGGAGCGAGGCAAAACCTTCCAATTGTACAGCTGACGCGAAATCCTCCCACCTCTCCACCAAAATAAGCTCAACCCATTTGTAGAACTTGAAGATGAAGTTGTATCCAGCTCCAAACACCGTGCTCTGTTCCTTCCAATTCCATGTTTTGTAGACACACGTACAGAATTTCTCACAACATGAGAAGCAGAACCCATCGTAGGAACAGAATCCACGTACTTTAGCCAATCTGCTGAAAGTGCTCGAAGATGCAAGTTTGACTCTAGCTGGTGTTGAAAGTTGCAACTAATCAGATAACTAGCATGAAGTGCAATATGGAAAACACGAACATAAATGTTTCAAAGCTGAAAATAGCAGAAACCGGAAACGCAAAGATAATATAAAGATTCATCTTATATACATGTTCAATTCTGTTCTTGAGTATGCTTCTTTTATCTTTTAACTTAAGTGTACTTTTGCAGTCTAGAAACCTAAGATGGTAAAAATTTTACATCTTAAGGCCGTCAACAACGTTTCTGAGCTGAGAAATAGGTTAGCATATTTCATTATCTATCTTCCTGGAATTGTGGTGTATGCATATACGTGTACTTATGAATACATTTTTACACCCTTGAGCCTCAAAGTGCCAAAGGAAAATTTCATATTATCAAAATTTACTAGACTTGGGTGGCGGGCATACCCCCATCAGTTAGGTTTAACAAGGAAACTTTTTGTTTACTAATTTTATTTTTTTTCCTCTAAATTTATCACCCGTTGACAAAAATGCACTTAGCACAAGTTTTATACGAATGTATCATATAATCAAATTCATTGATTACATTTTGAACTTCAGACACTATCCAACAGCGACAGGTCATTTTCCTCCTCCTGCAAAAGCCAAATAGAATGTACAGCCTGTTGCTATTGTTCTCCCTATAAAATGAAGTTCAGACCCTACACAATACATCATGGTTTGCTTTATTGAATATCATCATCCCATCCTTGTTAATAAATACTCCTCCAAGTTGTCAAAGCAACCCAAGATTTTTGTTCCATGACTATGATTTATTGAACATGCCCCAAAAGTTTTCTTCTATGTGGTAATTGACATGGTTGGGCATTGTTAGCAAGGTTACAAGTTCCTTGTTCAGAGAGAGCCAGATGATGAACTATCATGTGAACTAAAGATACTTTCTGACAATCATTTTCAAAAGGACAAGCTATTTCATCAAGATGACAATATCTTTTGGGTTTAACACTTCGGCAGTAAAAATACTTAAATATACATTCATTGTGGATGTACATAAACTCAGATAGCAATCCTATGAGGAAATATTCTTACCTTGAGCAGAAAAGTTCTCAATGAAGCAACATCAGACACTCCAAGAACACTTTTACGCCAAAGCTCGGAAAAATGAGGATCTAACCATGGGCCCAACAAAAGCCCCTGTAGACGATCTTCAGTGCAAATAATATGGCACATGACATCAATAAGATGACTGTTCCTGTTCTTTCTAGATTGAATACCTAAAACCTCACTCGTAAAGTTTTCGACAACAGGACCATTGTCATTTATAATGAATAAGCAGTCCCTTTCCTCTTCAGGACCTTGGCAAGTGAAGCACCAACCACATTTTTCTTTCCTATTGTTTGCAATTAAACTATGAATATTCGGCCAGCGTAAATAAGCAAATTTACTTGATATAACTTTCAGCTGCCCAGTAATAACCTCTTCTTCTGATCTTATGATTTTCTCGGATGTCTTATCTGATGATTTGCGCATTAACTCTTCAACAACTGATGATGCTGTCCGAGCAAATTCATAAAAGTTTACATAATTTTCCCCACAATGCACTTCAGGCATAACTTCACTAGGTTTTGTGATGGATGGTGCATGGCCATGATTTGCAGAAATGAGATTCATTTTTTGTTCAACTTCTAAGGCAGTAGCTGTTAAATAATGGTTTCCAGCATTCACAACCTTTGGTGGAATATCAGAATCATATGTTATCCCAATGCCTCTTTTTGAACACTCCTGCCCGCTTTCCTTAACATCAGTGTTAATCGCTGCTTGGGAGACTTCGGTTGATCCTTCAGAACTTGCCAATCGGTTTTCCATCTTTGCCCCACCATGGTTATCAGTCTCCAACATCATGTTGACACACTCCGGAACCTCAGGTTCTACGCTATTAGGGTAAGTAGAGAAAATGGAGTTTAATTCCGACTTTCTCTCAGTAACAACATCCTTGATATGCAGTTCTGAAGGTGTAGGAAGCATATGAGACAGCGGCCCTTTTATAGGAAAAGGCGATTGTATAGAGAAGGACCGAGCATCCAAATCAGTTTTAGACCCATCAACTCCATGGGTGACATTCCAATGCTTACTAATAGCAGTTATTATTGTGTCATACACAAATGGGTATGAATCTAATGCATCTATAAGGGCAGGTAAATCATTTTTATGGTAGTACAAAAATGAGTATTCATCGTTGCATAACTCTGACCTGCAAGTACGGTTATACAAAAGTTAGCATACATTTTAAGCAATCATGCGGTTACAATGTCAAAAAAAATCAAAACACTAGCAAATTATAAGACTAAAAGAGAATCACAAAGTAACAAGGAATTGCACAACAGCTAATAATAACAGGCTAATCATCACGACAGAATCACAAGGCCAAAAATAACAAGAGAATCACAAACTTTGAACTTCATATGAAACGTGGAAGAGACAAGTCCATTATTTCAGGATAACTGCACGCCTACAGGAAAGAGGATGTAATGAAAGCATACATAACTTATTCAGGAAACTGTGGAGGTGTAATGAATGGTAGAGTTATATAATCTAATGGCCGTGAATGACATAAACACCAATTATTGTGGTTTCTAGAATTAGAACTTTTAATGCACGTAGATCAAATCTAGGGAAGATATATCACATTTAAGAACAATCCAACTCGTAATTTAAAGTTGCAGCAGCTCAAAACTAAATGAACAACAATGCTAATGGTTAAAAGATCAATAAATGACTCTCAAGTTACATTACTAACTTTTGCAAGTAATAAACCAAGTGGCTAGTTTTTAGGTTGACTGTGCATTTAGCTACTGAGAATCCACCATTCCAAAGCAAATTATTTAACCAGCTGATATGTTGATATATACAATCACAATCTTATGCTCAATATTTAAAAAGATTCGATTGGGTAACAAGAAGTTTTACCTTAGTGAGACAATGAATAAACCAGCATCGAGACAAACCAATAGAAGAAAACAAAACAATATGAAAATACAAAAATATGCCCATAACAAACCATAAACCACCTTAAAAATCCATAACAAAACAAAATAACAAATTAAAGTCTAACGTGCAAACAAACATAAAATAGATTGGTAAAGTAGTATATAATTCATTGACAAATTAGATATCACATAACAAAATCATAGTTAACTACTAAATGGAAACAACCTAGAAGTCTCCCATATCATCATTGCTAATAGGACTTTTAAGAGAAATAATCAACATAGTTGATCCCCTTATCATTCTCCACATTGCTGGTAGTTACTTTTTATTCTTTGTTAGCATCCACTTGCAATGATGTCTTCTCCTCCCCTTACGCATAAGGAAGGAAAAAGTGAGTAAAACATTAGACTACAAAAAAATAGCCCAAATAACCTAGGTTAGTAATGAAAAAGCTTAGCCTTAAGGAGTAAATCTCAATAAGTCAAGGTGTATGCCTTGAAAAATTGCACTCGGGGGCATAAGTGTCGAGGCATTTAATGAAAGCCTCAGTTGAGGTGCGCCTCAAGGCGTAAGCCTCAAACATCTCAAATGCATGGGTCCCACCCAAATAGAATATTTCTTTCTTGGTGTGAAGGGAATGAATGGTCAATAAAGACTTGAGCCTCTGTTTGACAATCATTAAAACAAAACTCTTTTTTTTTTCAAACTCATTTTCAACCGTACATTCTACGATAAAACATTCTATAAGCAAACCTAAAAAATTTTCCTACTTCCTAACTGCACATTTTTAAAAAAAAATCACTATTCAAAAACTCATTTTCCCCCTAAAGAAAAAAAAAATAATTTAATGGTCATAAGTACAAAAAGAACCGGTGCCAATTTTAATCCTTTTTTCACCGATTTTGCCGATTTGAATCTTAAGGAGCACATTCTTATTAATTATTATGTAGTGCACATATTAGGAACCTATATCTCAGCATCAATCTGATTTTATCCATATCAAAGAACAAGCTGTAAGCCAATGAAAATTGCTGATATTAACTATAGTTGCTGGCTAGGCAAGCATGGATTCAGATATGCACGCTAAAAGCATGTTTAGCACATTCTTTTTAATGAAAATGATTTTTTGGAGTGTACGGTTGAAAAGTGAAAACAGTTATAAGTCCCATAAAATCGTGGGAACAATGATATTGGAGAAAATTCCGTGCCAAACCAGCCTTAATCCGATTTTAATCAT
Source organism: Fraxinus floribunda (assembly GCA_903798395.1). Lineage (NCBI taxonomy): Eukaryota > Viridiplantae > Streptophyta > Magnoliopsida > Lamiales > Oleaceae > Fraxinus > Fraxinus floribunda. The sequence goes on along the minus strand of CAIGRS010205969.1, from coordinate 10,538 downwards.
TTTTTCACTGATTTTGCCGATTTTTTATGGCACCTTTTATGAGGAGTTGGAAAAACCGGTGCTTAATAGTTTTTTTTGGGCACCGGTTTTGGATGGTTTAAATATCACTCAAAACTGATGTAGTATAATTTTGATTGATTCTTTCAACCCACAAAATTGACGAGTTTTGGCCGTTTCTCATATTCTCTTCTAACTTTACCCTTTATAAAATAATTATGTCCAACCAACATTTTCTTCAAAATTAATTTGTAAATAAAAAAATATTAACTAAAAAATTATTTATAAGCAAAAAAATTACATTATAATTAAAAAAATACTTATGAGTAAATGACTTTAATGTAAAAAAATTCTTCATAAAATAAAAACACTACTAATATGATAAAAATTCAATTATAAAATATAAAAAGTCACTTATAAGTAAAAAAAATTCACTTAATTATTTAAAAGTATAAAATTAACTAATAATTGCAAAATGTACTTATAAGTAAAAAATATTAACTTAATTTTTTAAGTAAATGCTTAACTTTATTTAATTTTTTAAGTTAAATATTAACTTATATATAAAAAATTACATGTAAGTAAAATATCACTTACGAGGAAAAATATTTCATACAAGAAACAATAAACTAAAAATTTTACTAACGGATAATAAATTTCCAATCATAGGTTGGACAGTTTTCAAAACCGCTACTATAACCATTAAAATCAATCCGCTTATTAGCGCTCAAAATCGGTACTTTAAAAAATGCTCATAACTGGTACGCCGAAACTCTCAAAGCCCTGAGGATCTAAAAGTTTTAAATCTCCCGGTAGATCTAACAATGAACCTATTAGAGTAACCAAAAAAGAATCATATAGTTAACCTCAAATTTATTAAAACAAGTTTAATTTGATGTTGTAATAATGTCAGGTCATAAATACATAAATTCAAGGTTCAGTATGTACTATAGAATGTAACATAGTTAAATACAAAAATTGTGGAATTGAGTGTGTTATCTCATCTCTCATTATTAGAGTGAACCCACATGTGCTAACATGTTATCTTGATTTAATTAATGATTCGTCCATGTTCTAAAACGGCATTCTCTTTCTACTCGCTAATTTTTTAGTAAACAATGCCAAAAAAAGGAGAAACTCTTCAGTCTAAGCGTATAAAGCTCTCATTTTACTCACAATTCCTTTCTAGTCTTTGCATGCATGGTGAAACCTACGAAGAGAGAAGAACTATAAGTAAATTATTAGGTATCTATATTCCTCTGAGATCTAGTCTATTTGTAGATAGAAAAGATAATATGAATATTGTTAAAGTATTGATTATGTATTCAAGTTGCATCTTGTTGGTTTTTCCATCATGCAATCCAAAACAAATCAAATGGAAATCTAGCTAAAGAACGATTTGCTAAAACTTGAATAGGAGCAAGCACCAACATAAAATATGTCGAATGAAGGAGGACTCAACCAAGAAGTTGAAAGTGGTTAAGTGACAATATCAATATACCATAATCTATTTAAGTATAGCATATGTGTAACGATCCGGGTCTTTATACCCAACGTGTTATCAATTAAGCAGAGGTTTTGGCTTTGAATCTTGAAGGACGCGATAGAAAGCCATGAGCATTTTTTGTAACGATTCGGACCTCTATACCCAAACCGTTAGCTTACATATTGTTCGCTTTGGGTGGGCCTATGCTCACTTGCGACTTTCTATTGCGTTCCCATAATTCGAACCCAAGACATCTGAGAACTTAAGTTAAATACTGATACCAATTGAAAAAATATATAAGCTAACGACTTGAGTATAGAAACCCGGGTCGCTCTTTTTTTTATAACGACCTAAGTCTCTATATCCAAGTCATTAGATTATGTACTGTTCGTTTTGGGTGGGCCTATGCCCACTTATCCCCTCACGGCTTTCTATTGCGTCCCCCAAGATTCTAGTCCAAGACTTCTGCCTAATGAGAGATTTAAGTTGAGTCTAGTACCAATCAGGTCTACGGTTCGAATCTTCGGGAACGAGATAGAAAATCGTGAGGGGATAAGTGGGAATATGCCCACCCAAAGCAGACAGTACATAAGCTAACGACTTGGATATAGGAATCTGATCAATTGGTATCAGGATTCAACTTAAGTCTCTCATTAGGCAGAGATCTTAGATTCGAATCTTGAGGAACGCGACAAAAAGCCGTGAGGGGGTAAGTATGCATAGTTCCACCCAAAGCGGACAGTACGTAAGCTAATAGTTTGGGCATAGAGACTCGAGTCGTTACAATATGTGTTCATGTTCAAGGGATACAATACAATGGAGACTATAGAGAAGGTCATTTTCTTTTGGAGTTGTAAATTGTTTCTCTTTTGTTTCACACGAAGTATTATTAATAATAGTAAAAGGAGACCAAAATAACATGTTGTGATGTGGTTATGTTGAAAACGAGATTTGAACAAATGTTCTAACAGCTTAAGCCTAAGATGAAATAGTTCAAAATGGTATTAAATTAGCAGAAGTCTTAAATTCAAGGAACACGGGCACACAGCTGTCCATATTAAAAATTGTGCACATCGTAAGGTTGGGCTTGCATGAGAGAGGGCGTGTTGAAACTAAATTTAAATAACTATCATTAACAAGTTAAACTTTTAGATTAGATAATTTAACAAGTTGCAAAGGATTTGATTTTATTAAATATTGGATTTTTCGAGATATGTAGTTATGAACCATCTCGATGACCTATCTCAAATTCTTCCTAATTACAAGCTCGCTAAAATAGTAAAGAAAAAAGTAGTTGTAACAAGTTGCATCATAATTGGAAACAAAGAAATAATCAATGGAGAGAAGCATCATGTTAACTAATCCGCTTCCGAAATTGAAGCTTCGGATGTCGACACGATTGAAGGAACAAATAGGTCATGACTTTTTTGTTGTTCGATTAAGTAAGAGAAATTCCACAAATTCAACTCACTATCATATTTTTATTCTACTTTCTTTTTAAGACCATTCCACATTGTACACGCAAGTGGGCAATTCGATCAAAGTCAGAGTAGGAGGGAATTTTTACTGTTGTTGTAGTCCGACTCAATTTCAAAAGAAGATAGACTATAAAGCCCAAAAAAATAGGTACTTCACTCCTCTCATTTCATATGTACATGTTACAAAAATCCATATTCCCAATGCGACTCTCATGTAGCACCCAACTTATTAGTAACCCGTGGTCAATGAACTAAATGCTACATGCATATTAGTAACCCGTGATCAATGAGCTAAATAGAGGATCCCTACTTGATATGAACCAAAACTTGAACGATAATTCATCCTTTCTAGATGATTGCTCGCTAGCAACCGTTTAGTCCTTCTCAGGTATCATCTCCTCCTTGATAACCGTACTAACCACTTCATTGGAGGAAGATTGGAAAAAGGTCTTGTACCATTGAAATATAGTCCATGCAATAGTCTTATCCCTGCTAGATCAAGGGGCAGGTAAAGTTGCACAAAAAAACACGTGTAGATAACTCCATATTCACTGAGAACAATGCTTGAGTATGTTTGTCTTAAGTCAAACTTACTTCAAAATTACTTATTTTACCAAATGTGATTTTTTCAAACTTACTCTTTTTTTAACAATACTTATATTCTACAAAAATTACTTCTAAGCACAGCCAAATGGGCTTGTCTTTTATGAACCAACAAAACTGAGATTAGGATAAGAGGCTCGCACCACTAGAGTTCAAAATAGAAGATGCCAAAGAAATTATGATCACTGCAGCAAGCAAAGAAATCAACACATTACACGCAATAACTCAATTGCCACATAGGCATCAATAGGTATAAAAATGCATGCCCTCCATTTAATGCCCACCCTAATAAGCCAACTTATGATTACCAAATTGAAAATACCACCATGATATTTGATACTGTTAGCATCTAATACCAACATCAGGTTGATGACATGTATCACCAAACGCGTGAGCAAAAAATTGTTGTTTTTTTCTTCCACAACTAGAAATGGACAGAAACCTTTTCCAACAAATTCAGAGTATTACAGATCAAGGTGCAATAGCACTAAAGCAAGTATGCATGGATATTAGCCAAACAATAGTAATGTGCAAAAGGCAGAAAGGATAGAGGCTAACCCTTGATTCAGCATCCTCAAAGCATTAATAATGGCAGGAGCTTACCAAAAAAAAATGCTCAGACAGAGAAATGGATTCTCCAAATGTCAGGCATTAAGTCAATGTATTTTGTGATATATACCTTCTATACCCTTTTTTCAATACCATGCTAGTTGTGGCAACTTTATGATCATTAAAACAGTATAAACTCATATATTGATAAGATATGTCTACAAACTTATCAATTGTTTCGTATGTGAACCTAAATGATTGATTAACTATTCATAATAAAACAAATAAACATAATTTTCTTGGTTTTAATAAAGAAAGGAACTTACGCCAACAGATAACCACAGCTGCTATAATATAGTCGGCCGTAAGGATCCATTCCCAACAATTCTGCTCCTCGAATAGACTTCTCCACTTTCATCAAAGGCTTATCCTTGTTAATTGCACATTCAGGGCAATACCAATCCCCCTCTGGCAAGAGGCTGCTGACAACTCCTACGCATCTGGAATGAAATGCCGCAGGACAACCGTCACAACATATTAAGTTCCCATCCATCTTACATAGGCAGCACTCATCACTGTTCCAATCTGCAGTTTCTTCAACGTCCTCCTCTGTGATGCAAGAACTGCTAGCAACATCCATTGCAGCCTTTCTTTTCTTGGAGCTGTCTGACTTCATAGTCCGATCAAAATCCACTTGACGTTCTGTTGCCAATGTCCTTCTATTTATCTCTGATCTGACAGATTCTACATCCATCACATCATCACAAAGGCGCCGCAGTATCTCAATCTTTGTCGACACGGGTAGTTTGTAATAGTCACTCTGAGAAAGCTTCAAGTGACAGAGATCAAAACCAGGGACGTATCCAGAACTGTACACTAACAGATACTCAACAACAAACATGGGCCATGTGATTAAGTCCAGCAAATCCCAATTATGAGACCTAAGTTACAAATTGAATATAAAAGAATTAAGTACCAAGAAATTGGGAGTCAAATGCATAACTTTTGGAATGAAAGTAAACTAAATACCTGAGACAAGTAGACGCGGACATATCACCTTCATTGGAAAGCAACTCCAAATGCTTCCGTAATGTTTGCAAGAGGCAAACATGAATGGAATCAAACAATAATGTAGAATTGTTACATTTCACAGATGCCACAAAATCATCCAGCTCAAATGGGCTTAGAAACAGTGAAGTACTGAAAGACCTCAAGAATGCATAAACAGAAAGAATGTCAAATGCAGAAACTCCATTTACATCCAAATTTCCAGAAGAAGTTGGCAACTCCACCTTTGGCGGAAGAACATCTTCCTCAGATCTTTTACGACACAACAGTTCAATTTTTTCCTCGCAAACTGAGCTAATCGCTGGAGAGGACAGCTGATCAGGGACTCTGTCTAAAACTACTGTATTAAAAACGTGATCTTGACCAGAAAATGAATCCCTTTTCACTCTGCGATTGCTCCTTCTCAATCCTGTTTCTGGTGTAGTAGATGTAATATTATTATTAGATACATCTTTTCTCTTCCTACCTCTTCTCCCTCCTGGCACACTTCCAGGAACTTGTTTATCGTAATCAAGTACACCACTACCACTTTCCCGTGGGTTTTCGTAGTTGTTTTTTGAGTTTATATTCACTTTTCCATTTTCCCCATCCATGTTTACCATCTCTGGCACATCCAAGTTAATATTGTCTTCCAAGACCCCTCTTCTCTTCCTACCCCTTCTGCCCCTTGGCGCGCTGACTGGAACCTCATTTTCAAAATCAACTCTACCGGCACAGTTTTCCACTGATACACCTATTTTTTCTATATTTATATTCTCATTTCCATTTTCACCCTTCACATTAAATAAAATAACCTTATCATCCCCACCAATCTCTTCCCTCTCCAGCTTCTCTTCTTCTGCGCAGAATTTTTCATTTTCCCCAACCTGTCCCGGTATGTTATCTGAATTCCTAATCTCATTCTCCGATAACCCAAAATTCAAGTCAAAACAAACCCTTTTTTTCTCTGGACTAAAATTCTCAGAATCTTCATTTACATCCAAATTCAAATCAATTATTTCTTTCCTTTTACCCAACCTATCGTCTGAAACCCCTTCATTGAAATCCATACCCTCATTCCTCAACTCCAAATTCACGGCTTCATTCAAATCCACACCTTGCAGCTTAGCCCCACCACCACCACCACAATTATTACCCAAATTCCTCTCGTCGTCATCATTCAAATTATTAAACCCATCACCATTTAAATCCAACCCTTCATTCAAATTAAAACCAGCCGCATTCAATTCCATTTCCCCAGAACCCCCACCTAAATAACCAGAAACACCACTCTCAAATACTGAAATACCGATTTTACCTGTATTTATGTGGCTCCGCTTCCTGGGCTTGCGGCCAAGCCTTCTGGTGGGCTCCTTCACGGAGGATGGCTGCGCTTCCCGAGCCAATTCCAGTCCCTCGGGAGACACCAAGAGAGAACTAATTTCATTCAAGTCCAATTCCTCGGAATCGCCGTCCTCGTACACGATCTTGAAAAACCCAGTTGAAGCGTCGTATGATTCGACGGAACCGAAGAATGTACCGTGCCCTTCAAATTCTTTCTTCACCTTTCTCCCCACGAACTCCATTTCCCTAAAATTCAGACCTTCATAAATACCATAAATCAAAAAATAAAAAAATATCGAAGAATAAATTGAAACTGAAAGAATAAAACCCTGAATTGGAATTGATCCGTATAACCCCTTTGAGTCTCGGAAAGAGAGAAAAATGGTTGGGAGTTTTCGCTGTGCGTTTCTCTCTCTAGACTACAAAGTTAAAAAGTTGGTGAGCTGATGGTGTGAGAGAGTGGGGACTACACACAGTCCAAACAATGTGAATAACTACACTGCTGCGTTTTTTACGTGACTGACTTCAAAACGGATGAAAATAAGTGCTTAATTACGAAAATAAGTGCTTAATTACGTTTGAGCGTAATTAATTATATATAAATGTATTTGTAGTTGAATACGATATTAACTATGCAATTATAACAATGATTTACAGACTGATTATTCAATAAGATTAATTGTGATGTATGTAATCCGTATATTTGTCTTCTATTGAGATTTTTGAAATATGTTTGATTGTAATTGAATTTGATGACTATGTAATAAATTTTAATTGATTAATTCATTTATTGGAGAAGTTTATCTGCTAGATAGGTCGGTGTTCATCAATGATGGTACAACAATAATTTTAACAAATGAATTTGGTGACTGTAATAAATCTCGATTGATTGATAGATTTATTTAAAAAGTTTATTTGTCAGATCGGTGGTGTTCATCGATGATAGTGCAACAATAACTTTAACAGATAGATTTGTAAATATAAAGTATTAATATACATCATTAACGATAATCATAGTCTGTCTACGTGATTGTAGATCTTCTAAATCATTATTTATTTCATTATAATATATTTCAATTCCATTTGAAATATGAATAAATGGGCTCACGACCACCTAAACAGTATTAGCGTAATAAATAAGGTTATTCGGTAGATGGAAATTTTGTCTCGAACCAAGTTTTTTTAAATGTATGTGCATGTTTGCATATCTGTATTCGTAATTGAATGCAATAATTACATTAAAGAGGTGATTTAATAAAGAGGGTTATTTGCCATAATAGCAAAAATATAGAAGTGTGTATTTGTTATTCAATGTGATGACAATTTAACAATAGCTTTTCCCTGCAAATTTGGTATCTGTAATTTTATCAATTTTTTTAAAAATTTAAAACTATTTGTATTTATATACATGCAGTGTGTGTGTGTCATTGAATGCGATGCTAATGCAATGAGACACGTGTATACATTTTTGTGTATATATTCATTGGATGTGATGTAATACTATCTTTTACAGAGCGACATGATAAAGTAGTTTAGTTGGTAGCGGTGATTTTGTTTTGTTTCGATACTTGTAAAATGCATGCAAGCACTTGGTAACTTTAACGCAGGTGTTTAATAGTTTAGGTAAGTTGGTAGCGGTGCTCTTGTTCGTTTTCAAAAATTACAATTTTGCGTGTGTATATGTATGTTTAACATCGATTTTAACAAAGGTGACGTGGCTAATGATGTCACTTACAACGTGGCGTTTGATCCATAACAGCTTCAAAGGGGTTGCAATTGGAGATATTGCGATTCTAGTAACGAGTTGAGGATAATAATAAAAAAAAAAAACCTTCTTATCTTATAAATGTTATTGACTACATTATTAAAAATTTAGTTATAACCACTCGATTTTATATTACATTGTGTATATAAGCATTTGAAGATTTATACAAGAAAATAGAAAGTCAAGTATAGTATAGTTGTCAAAAATTAATTTTATTCTACTTTGTATAACAAGTTAACAACAATAATATTCTGCCCCTATACAATCTTGTTCATAAATAGTCCAATATGCAATGTGCTCCGTACATAGACTCGAATGAGGAGGAGCATTGCACTCTATAGCGAAAACTATTTACGAGATAGACATTAGATAATTTGATTAAAAAAATTCATTTGTTATTAAGTGTGATGGTGATGTAACGACGTCTTTTACATATCGACTAAACAAATAAGGTTACTTGATGTACGATGCTCTTATTATGTTTTACAAAAGGGGCCTAAAATTTTTATATTTTTTCCCACTTCAGGAGTGGGGAAAAATGAGATACTAGTTTTATGGAGAAAAGAGAGATTGATAGCGAGGGGAAATTAAAGGTTAAAGTTAGATACTTTCTTAATTTGGAAGGTTGGAATGTGTGTTAAGGATAACCTTGATATTGTCACAATCTCTCTTTTCATTTTTCATTTTTTTCTTTTATTGGCAAGTAACATTTATATGTACCCAAAAAAGGCAAGCAACATTTATATTTCTTAGGGATTTTCCTTCACTTCTTGCATTTAAAATTTGCATTTTTTTGTGCAATATCATATTTATAGATTATTCGTTTCCTTTTCGAATTTTATCTTATTTAGGTTTTGACGGATGAGTAAATCCTACGAGTTACGATAACTTGGTTGGTAATATTCCAATAAAGATTTTTATTTATTGTTCCATATTTTAATTGTAATGAACAAAATTAACTTAACTCATTATCACACTTATGTCTTGTCTTTTTGCATCGCATTCTTATCATGAACTTTCTATTAATTAACACATCCTTTAAGGGATGACAACTTCTATCCAAAAAAATTGTTAGAAGTATATAAAAGACTTATTTACCGTATTTTTAAATAAAAAATAATAAATTCAAATGTTCGACAAAAATATTTGCATCCCATTTCAAATGGCACTAATAAATTTTTAATTTTTTTTTTGACAGAAAAATCATGAGACAATATGTGCTAAATAATCGAACGTCGAGGATAATCATGTAACAAAAGGTTTGAAACATAAGGATGGAAATAAATAAGGTTGACGACCTTTATGGCAATTAAGATTTGTTGGACCCCAAAAAAATTTAGGATGTGATTATAATTACACTAACTTTATTGACTCCCACGTTGAATTATTTCTTGTGGAAAAAAAAAATGTTCAAACTCTTATTGGCATTTTTCATTCATAATATTTACCGTGAAGGACAAGGGTTTTAAATTTGAAAATTTAGGCATGCTAATGACAATTGAGGGTTTCCTCTAACTCTGCATAGGCAAATGGGTACTCAGAGCATGTTTGAGCGCCTTTTTGACTCGAAATGCATTTTGAAATAGTATTTTGATGATGAACGTATGATTTAAAAATAAATAAAAATGTTAGGTTTGTGTGTAATATTATTTTATTAAAAAATGTGGGATTCAAAATAAGAGATATGAAAATATATTTTGAAAATAATGAGAATCAAATAAGAGCTTAATAGGAAAATATGTACACTATCTATTTAAGTTTTAACACAACAATTTTAGCAATCATTTACTAAAATTACATAAATAAATAAATACAAGCATATGAATAAAAAATATAATAAATTTTGTATCTTTGTTAAATTTAGCCCATGTTTGTTGAGGGTCTGTTTGGTAGGTCAGATTAAAATTGAAAATATGGTCGTTGCTGGGTCCCACTCGTCTAATAAAAGTCAACAATAACGACTATTTTTTTAATTTTAATCCGATTTTAATCTCTACCAAACACATTCTCAGAATTTTTGTGAATTTTGATAAAATTTAATGAAATGTGTGGTTAAAAAGTTGTAGATTTCATAATATATATGGTTAAAATAATTGTTGATTTTAATTTAAATTAAAATCTAGATTTAAATTTGTACCAAGTAGGGGTTAATATTGGCCGGTTGAAATAGTTGGGCGTCACCTGTGGGCTTTGCTTCGTTGGATGGGTTGGGCTTTTAGAGAAGTGGAGATAGACGTGGAGATAATAGGGAATTTGAAGTGAAGTTGTA
>CAIGRS010205959.1:0-14941 GCA_903798395.1 Fraxinus floribunda | reverse complement strand
CGAAAGAAATTTGTGTAGTCAACTTTATCAACAGCCATGTTTTTAAGTAGATCACTGATCAACTGCTTATTGTACTTGTGTAAACCAAGTTTTCTGGTCATTATAGCTTGATATTCATCCATAAATTTGGTTCCATATCTAACAAATCAAGGAGATAAGTCATAAAGAAAAATACAAACTTGGAAAGAAAGTTGTATAAAGGGTTAATCCATGAAAATACCTCTCCATGGCATAGTTAGCCTCCTTGTCATTTATCAGCTTAGCAGCAGAAAGAGTTGTGGTGAATTGTGCAATGTTCCATAAGCCAATATCGGGTTGATTTGCAAAGCAATACCTTCTCCCAGGAAGATCAGTAGTATTAGGAGTGTAACTGGGATCGAAAGCGTCCAAGAAACCAAAAGGACCATAATCAATGGTGAGTCCCAATACACTCATGTTATCAGTGTTCAGCACTCCATGTGTGAAGCCAACACCCTGCCAGCATGCCACTAAGGAAGCCGTACGCTCAGCAACTCCTACTGCCCAAGCTGAAATTTTCCACATCACATGCCAGAAACAGACAAATCAATGTGGTGAAATTGCTAAACATACGTATAAGACAGAAAATGGGAAAAGAACAAAGGATTTAAGCCAATGGAGATGTAACAACTTATTGGCCTCCAACTTGAAATTACAACGGTTGTCCATGACATCCATTTAACTAAAACAAATAGTGAGAGAAGACGATAAGGTTATAAGCGTGGTCAAGAAATGTATCAAGAGCAGATATGATCCAACTTATAGACCACCAATCATGATGGATTCAGTTAATGGACTTAAAACAAACAGGTTACGATAATATTCCAGGTTGTTCCGGATTTCCAAAGTGATGAGGAGAACGAATGATAGTAGTGAAAAACAAATTAATGTCAAGAGCTGATATGATCCACTTATAGACCACAATCTCAACAATCTACATAGTAATGCATTTTTAAACTTCAGTTCCAAAAACAGATTATTTCACTTAAGCCTTGCATACTTTAAATAACAAATTTACCTGCATACTTGTTTGAAGTTAAATCCACAACTGAATCATCCCCCTCACCAGTGTTGAAAGATAGACTGTCACTCTTACTTATGTTCTCTAAATGGGGAAAATGATGATGAATGGTGTAGTCAGCCAAAGTGCGAACAATCTCAAGATCCTCCTTCCCTCTAGATTCATGTATTTGGTATGAACCGAACCGGAGAAAGGATTGAGCAACTCTGCAAACAATTGCACCAGGCTCATCCTTTGGATTGCCACTGCAGGTGAACAAACCCAAAGTTCTCAAAATTTGAACCTAAGAAGTTCATCCAAAAATCGTAGACCATTACACCAAGGCATAAATTCTAGTCACTTTAACACAATAACTCTAGAGACCATTGCATGTTTTTAAGTCGCCATTTTTTACCATCTTGGTTTTCAACTGAATCGAATACTACATACTTTCGTCAAAAAGATCCATCCCACAAACTTTGCACTTTAGAATTTAGAACAATTTTAAAGCCTTGAGAACGTCTTATTTAGTTGAAAGATGATGACTGGTTGGAACTTGAAAGAAGAGGTACAGTATCAAGTTGACCAACATATATAACACAGATTTAGGAGACGTACTCATAAAACATATCTCGAGTGACATATTTTCCAGTTGTCACCAGACAGAGCGCACGTGTAGTCGGGATTCCTAGACTATGCATTGCCTCACTGCAAAGGAATTCCCGGATACTACTACGTAAGACAGCAAGGCCATCAGCAAACCGGCTGTATGGGGTCTTTCCAGCACCCTTAAGCTGCAATTCCCACCTTTCAGACTTTGAATTCAGTACCTCTCCAAGAGTTATTGCCCTACCATCACCTAACTGACCGGCCCACATTCCAAACTGATGTCCACCATAGCATTGCGCATAAGGCATCCTACAGAACACATCACAAAGAATCTATAAAGGTTTGGCAGAACCGTTCATTGAGAAAGGAACTAAGGAATGACACTTACGCTCCGACCAAGGGTGATGCACCGGAGAATATAAGCGGAAAATCATGTCTTTCGAATCTGAAATATTAGGAGCAATCAGATAGGAACATGGTTAGACTGTCAAAGAAGCTCATGTACATAAGAAAATAATAGATGACTAAATAATCAAAACTGGTCACATTTTGATCTAAGAAAAAGACTAACAACTCACTCTTTAGAATCCAAATCAAGTAACTCAGAAACCGAATGCGACCATGCAACAAGCTGAGGATCCTCCACCTCAACAGAAGGAGATACTCTTGTATAGCAAGCATGCAATACCTACAGATCATTTCATGAAGAGTCATCCGATATGGAAAGCCATTAATTATAGAATTAGTGGTAAAACCAACAACATAAAAGCAGTGTTTCCAAAGAGATCGAGGAATGTGACTTGGAGTGAGATGTTCATTACATTTTGAGTGTCCTTTCTCAAGGCACGACTTATCCAAAATGTTATAAGAGTTTAATGGGCTATTTTAAACATGGTCGAAAACCCTAGAAGTAACAAAACCAATCAAAGTGCTACCCTCCCTCCCTTCCCCATCAATAATTTTGCAGCTTTCGGTGGCAGACAAATTGATAACAGGTAAGGCGAAAAATCTAATTTTTCTCAAATGCCCTATTTAGTGCTAGATATTATTTTTTGCTATTTCTGTAATTTTATTTTATTTTTTTGTCTGTCCTTTGGGTTTTTCTTCACTTTCAAATGTAAATAACACACGCACAAAAGAGAAACAACTTGTTTTAATATAGTTATCATATTGTTGATTTATTACTTGCTATTTTTTGTATCTATATTATGTTTCTAGTTGCATATTAGACTTCAAATTTCTTGCCAATTTATGGTTTATTTGAGCATATTTTGTTTTAATTATTCTATCAATTTACATCAAGAATCGCACCTCATAAAGGCAAAAGGCCAAGGCCTTGATGCCCAGTTTATCCTTTCAAACACTGCATAGCAGCCAAACAAATGTTCCTTTTGACATCCTAAATGAACAGCATAATAAGATCAAGAAACTTGATATTCCTAAGAGACGAGGAAGGATCTAATGAGCACTAATGTTTAACTTATACTAAGTATAGATGACATGGTATATCAATTCTTGGCGATAACAATTTAATTCAAATGTTAAGATTCACCATAAATTTATCCAAAAACTAATTGATATGCCATATCACATGTTCTTAGCATAAGATGAGAACCAATGCTCATTTGATCATTTGAGTCACCATAAAATCGCCATAAAGCCAAGCTATTAAATGAACAGCATAGCGAGTTTAAGAAACCCGATATATCTAATAAAAAATCTAGTGCAATGCATAAAGTTGACATTTTATTTCGACCACAAACAATAATGAATTATGTAAATTAAAACATCACGTGTACTCTCTCAATAAAATTCTGTTTATTAAAAGAACTCCATTTATTACTTCCAAATCACCCCAAAATTACCAAAATCACTTCGTTAATTTCAATTATTAAAATAACTTCATAAGATTGCTAATTTAGTGCAAAAATTTCAACATAAAACAACATAGAACAAGAATCATAAACGAATTAAATTTCATGGAGAAAACATACCTCTCGCGGAACTAAATCGGTCTTGGTGTCACTCGGCAGCTCTCGAACAAATGAGTGATCCCACTTCAATTCTTCCAGCTTTAATTTAACCTTATTATTGATACCATCATTCTCACTATCAAAATCATTATTCCTAATATTGTTTTTATTTTCTAATTTCTGATTTTTTAAATCATGAGAAATAGAATCGACGGAGGCAGAAGAATGGCTCTCCATTGAAATGATGAGAGACGAGTGGAGTTTACGTGATTTAAAGGTATTCAAAGGGCAGAAATGGAATTTGGATATGGAAAGAATGGGGCGGCGGAGGGTGGCCGTGGCTGTTGCGGAGAGAGAAGACGAGCAATGAGGATGAGAAAATGAAGCTGAAATGTGAGAAAGCATCTTAACACTTTGACTGACCTTATATTTTCTCTCTCTACGAGGGTGTGTGGTAGAGATTAAAATCAGATTAAAATTGAAAATATAATCGTTATTGTTGACTTTTATTAGACGGGTGGGACCCAATAACGGCCATATTTTCAATTTTAATTGGATTTTAAGCCGTACCAAACAGGCTCTAAATCGTGAGCTTCATGAGACGAGGCTTCTATTCTGCCTCCTAATGATTAAAATCAGATTAAAATTGAAAATATAATCGTTATTGTTGACTTTTATTAGATGGGTGGGACTCAATAACGGCCATATTTTCAATTTTAATTGGATTTTAAGCCGTACCAAACGGGACGTAATATGTTATTTTGGCAAACTAGTATTGAAACGTACAACAATTGAAGCACAAGATACTTTCGATGGTCTGTATTTACAATAAATTATCTAGGCCCCTTTTATCCTATTCTCTTAATTTATTTATTTTTTTTCTCAAACTTTTAATTTAAATCATATATTCTCTTTATAAAATAATTTTGCATTTGAATACGTGCACCTGTTTGATTGGTATTAAGATTTTTAATTTAACTCAAAATTAACAATTAATTTTAACTGTATATTTCACGAGATCTACAACTTTTTAACCATATATTTCATTATTTATTATCAAAATATACTAAAAATCTGATTTTAATTCTCTCACCAAACAAGCACATAATTTTTCCTTTCTTTTTAACTACATGTTCTAATTTTTCACAAAATTTATTGCTCAATTTTATTATCGAATGTATTGTTTTAACCGTGTTCAAGTTTAGGTAAAAGAATAATGATTATTGTCTCTCGTTAAAACTCAGTTCAATATGTATCGAGTCTTTCGACTTATGTTACTATTCATTATATTTCAAGTCCTTCGACTTAGGTTACTATTAATCTACTCCATGATTGATTTTGCTCAAAATCAGATTTAACTCGTATTTGGCCCCAATTTTTTAAATTCATTTTTCTCCAAATTCATTTTTAACCACACATTTTATAGAACTCATATTTTTTATCGACTTTTCAACATCACGTTTTATTAATTTATATCAAAATCTATATAAAAAATAATAATTTTTAACTAAATCAAAGGTGGACTTATAAATATGTAATTAAAAATATGATATAAATTATTAATTCCATGAATGAAATTGTGATAAATATTTTAATTGTTTGACTTCTCAACCAAACAAAGTCATAATTTCCAATTAATAGATATATTGAAACCTACCAAGGGCGATCCCATGTTTGTCTGAAATTCAAATTAGATTTTTAGTAAATTTTGATAAAAATTTTTTTGTAGAATACATGGTTGATAAATTGTGGAATCAATGAAATGTGTGGTTATATTGATTATTTGACTTTTATTTAATTAAAATCAAATTTTAATTTATACTAAAAAGAACTGTAACTCTAAAATAAAGTTGGAACCAACTCAATTTGCAAAAATAGAAGCCGCGATCTTCTTTGGATTTTGATAAAGCCCTTGGAACCAATCAATCGACTCATCTTATAACCTATTTGATATATATTAAAATCTGATAATAATCTCAAGTCAAAATCGATAGTTAATTTTAAATTTTTAATCATAGAACCACAATATTTCAACCACATTTATTAATTTTTGTCAAAATCTAATAAAAAAAAATTAATTTTAATCCACACAAAAAAATAGTAAAAGAATATAAAAATGACTATTATCCCCAAACAAATAGTTATTTTCATTCATTCGAAATTGAACAAAAGTTCTCACTAAATGTGCTTCAGCAGGCTAGGGTACAAAAACTGTCATACTGATGCCCACAAAGAGTCCAATTCCAAACATTTATTAGAGGCAGGAATCGAAATCTCACACTGCGGATGCCAACTCAGCTTAGACTACCTCACTCTTGTCCTTTGCACCACTGAGCTTAAAAAAGTGTATCTACAATAAATATAATTATGCCCGTATTTAATATACATTAAAATTTTCATTTTCATTATTCTACTCATTTTCAACCACACATTTTTCACTAAAATAATATTTTTTCATCACATCAATAATTTTTCCTTTTTTTTCAAACATTCTTCATCAATTTACTATTCTAGAATACATTCTTCCAAAATAATGTGGCTGAAACATACCCTATATATTTGACAATTGACTGGCAATAGAAAGACTAAGCATAGTATATTGCAACACAATGCATGCGAATTGATTGTAATATGTAGAGGGTTAACTCGCCCATTCTTTTTCCTTCACGGCATGTCTGGCAGAGCCCAAAAAAAGGGTAAGCAAATACTTGTTTTTTAAAAAGTAACATTTTTTGTAATGAAATTCTTTTAAAAAAAGTAACTTCAAGAAAGGCCAAACATGTTTGCCTTGGTAACTTTTAAACATTCAAAAATGTTCGACTAAGCTAAGACCAACCAAACATGCTCTTAATCTATAAAAGAAAATACAATCACAAATGCAATTTTTTTCAAAATAAACAATATCAAACGTGAAGAGGATTGGCAGATGAATTTGAAAAATGTTCAGAGAGCCCATAAATAAATTCTAAAGGAGAATCTATGTGTGTGTTACAACTTACAAAGACAACAAATACAGTCCCTACAAAATAAAATTCATAGATAAGACGCCGTTGGCCAACATTCCTCATCAGGTATGACCATGAAATCCTCTATACTACAATCTTAAAAACCTGATTTTTTTTGTCACATCACCTACATTATTTGTCCTTTGGTATGTCAAGGTCTTTGAATATGGGGCTATCGACTCCCACTCCCATAGCATTCAGTCCATTGTCGACATATATAAGAGCACCGGTAATGGCAGAAGCCAGTGGGGATGCTAGGAATGCAGCTGTGTTTCCAACCTCCTCTGTTTCATCGGTTTTCAAAGTTCAGATACCAGAAAATTGCATTTTGGGTCACTGACCCATTACCTCAGTAGAAAGTTAGTCCTCAACCTTTCGAAGGAGTAAGTTGATCCTCAATCTTTTGTTATAGTTAAACAATGAGTTCCTAACGACAGAGGTGATTCTACG
Source organism: Fraxinus floribunda (assembly GCA_903798395.1). Taxonomy (NCBI): domain Eukaryota; kingdom Viridiplantae; phylum Streptophyta; class Magnoliopsida; order Lamiales; family Oleaceae; genus Fraxinus; species Fraxinus floribunda. Next base: position 7,886 of record CAIGRS010205959.1, on the reverse strand, counting down.
AGGACCACATAATGATGCAACAGAATTAGAAAGTTCCGTTGTGTGGATTGATTGTACAACTATCATGTAAAATTGAGGACTAACTTGATCCCTTGCAAATATTAGGGACTAACTCACTAACCAGGAAATAGGTCAAGGACAAATGGTACAATTGTCCCTTTAGATACAGAAGAACATGCTCGAGGGACACCAGGAAAAGAAGAAGGAAAAAAAATCCATGCAGCCTGAAGCAGGAAGGTTTACAAAATTTACCTGCAGATAATTCTTTCTGAAGAGGTGCATTGGCTAGGGAGTAATCAATCATCATATCAATGAATCCAATTGCTTTAGCAGCACGGCTCCTTAACGGGCCTGAATACATAGTAAATTTCAGTTGAAAGGAAAAAATGAGCAGGATAACTAAGATAAGATTTTCACATGAATTTTACAGAACAAGAAAAGTATAGCCTGGGTCTAATCGCCTCTAGGGTGTATTATATCATATATCACAAATTGTGATTGAGTAGGAATAGGCACAGTCTGGTTCTTTCCAGACTGAACCAGTCAGTTTCCTCCCTATTCAACTAGTCAATTCTGTGAAAAAGTGTGGAGCCGGTCTGGTTTGATTCACATAACAATGTGAAGTTAAGACACAGTTGGGATTAAGTGCAGGTGAGTACCTTATAATTGGATCTGCCTTGTGAATACACAGTGGATTAATTGACAGGTGAAATCATGCTAGGTGCTCGAGTAAAGGAGTCTTAAACTAGGTATACTCCAGTGTAAGGAATAATCATATGGTTGTGAAGATGTGGTACTCTTTTATGATTCCAGTTAGGACACACCGTAAGAGTATTTCCAAGAGACTCTATTTTTAAATAGCATATACATATACTATCATTTGAAGAATATCTATACATTTAGAAAGTTAATTTTTTGAAATACTCCAATAAACTCTTTATATTTAACACTTAATTTTACTACTCTGAAAAAACATTTATTATTTTTCTTTATCTTTTATTTTAACTAGCTTTTATTTAGATTATTTTATTATTTTTCTACATTGAAAATTGAAACACTTTAAATGTATTTAATTATAGAGAGTGGGTTTGGCACTACTCTCTAAATTAGAACGTTAATTTAAAGAGTTTCTTCGAGCATGATTTTAAATGTTGACTATTTAAAATAGAGAGCATATCTTGATTAAAGAATCTCTTCGAGGAATTTCTTGGAGATACTCTAACATCCATAGTTATAAAAATTGGACTGGACAGGCCGGTCTGGCCCAGAAACTGCCGAATCGGCTAGTGGACAGGTCCGAATGCATTGCGGGGTCAAATTAACAAAGGAACTGGTCAAGAACCAATTGAACATTCAATAACCATCCGGTTCGAATGGATTTTGACAGGAAACCGGAACATGTTCAATGGCTTTTTTAATAAAGTAAAGTGTAAAATTTTATTTACGACTTGTAATGGCAGAGATTCGAACCTGAGTTTCCAACATGAAAATTCACTTCCTTGACCATTTTGGAAACTAGGGAACTTTGTAATATAATGGGAGCAAAATATATATATATATATCGAAAAATGGTTTTCCTTTAATTGCAAAGCATATTTTAATTAAAAATACGGTTTAACAATAACCCATAGGTTGAACCACCGACCCAATGATTTTTCAGGGTCGGCTACTGGGCTGGATCTAATAACTATGGTAATATCTGAATCTGATCTGAAAAGATAAAATGTTGGACAAAGGCTCGAGTCTCAGCTGAACAAGATTGTATGAAGGATCTTGTGTTACTAGGTCATTGTTTTCAAGTGATGATAAACAAACTGCTTGTCCACTAAGAGCATGGTTGGACATGCTACATTTTCCCACTTTAAGTATATTATTGATAGATATTTACGATTTACTTACAAAATAAGTAGCTTACTTATTTTCGACTTTAATCAATATAAAATATACTATTAGAACGAACTTATTTACTTATAACTAATCTGTAATCTTAAGTGTTAGTTTTCAAGCTTTTCCAAGCATGGACTAAATTATATAATAGCCCAAATAACCACTCTTTCCAAAAAAAAAAAAAGAAAGAAGCACGACAGAAGCTGAATTTCTAAATTTCAATAACTATTCTCACATTCAGGAAATGCTTTTGAAAACATTTAGCGCAACTCACTTAGAAAACTGGAACCCAAGAAAAGGCTAAATGTAGAAGGACAATATTACCAGCAGATATAGTGTTGACCCTGACTTTATGTTTTCTTCCTGCTTCAAAAGCAAGAACCTGCAACGCTCAACAAATTGACACCTTCGAAATAAATTGAGAGAAAATGTGGGGAAAAAACTACAATGATCATTGATAAACTTGCCTTTGTGTCACTCTCGAGCGCTGCTTTCGCTGAACTCATGCCACCTCCATATCTGTTTATAATTACAACTAGTAACTTTTCTGAAGAGAAATAGTAGATTCAACACAGGAGGATAAAAAGAAATGCTACAAAACTCAAATACCCTGGAATGATCCTCTCGGAAGCAATATATGTGAGAGAAATTGAAGAACCACCTGCAAAAAGGACCCAACTTTAAATCCAACTAGATGGTTTTACATAATAAGGGCATGTTGGCTAACATTAAAAGTTACTGTTACTTCAAATAACATTTTTTCCATTCATGTTTCATGTTTTTTAAGAAGTTACCTTTTTTTCCCAAATTTTCAGTACAAAATATTTTTATTTTTGATACTCGAATACTTTCTGGCAGAAAATGTAAGTTCGCATTTTTTAAACTTAGCCAAACATGCTTTCTAATAATGTTTAATTGGAGAAGCAACAGTGAGAAAGATGAAAGGAAAGCACAAATAATACAAGTAACAAGACATGCCTGGATTCATGATTGGAAGGAAATGTTTTAGTAAGGAAACATAAGAATAACTTGATGCAGATATTGCTGCAAGATATCCCTTTCGTGAGGTCTCCAACAGAGGTTTAGTTACCTAGTTATAGATGTTTCCGTCAATATCAAGGCAAAATATTTACATCTGCATAATATAAAAGAAGGTGTCGTACCTCTGGACCATTAGCCAGCGAATGTACAAGAATGTCAATGCTTCCAAAATCCTGTTTTACAGATTCTGCTACTTCCTGTTATGTGATTTCAAAATGTCAGAAAAGTGTGGTTGAGGTGAAAGTAACTATTAGTTTGACTAACATACTTAGTGAAGTCTGAAACCCCAAGAAAATATTTTTAGTTTTGCCGGACCTCACTGGATGATCTTGATCATAAATGTTGAACTACGTCAAAATGAGTCCGACAAACACAAGATACGAGATAAATTTACAAATTGCAATTAATCAAAAAATGATTTGTCTTCTTTAGGGGATGGTGCCAGTTGTGAAAGAAAATAACAGGTACCTGAACGGTCCAATTACTGGATCCAGCATAGCGCTTATTTGCTTTTATCTGCACGAGGCAATGTAAAAACAAAATTCACTGAGCACCTCTACAATATATTGAAAATTATTGGTGGCTGTCAAAGAATCCTAATTTGTTTAGATTACATCTTCTGGAACGTCTTCAGGATTGTCAAAAACCGCGTCTAAGGGATAAACTTTGGTGATTTCCATCAAAGAACCATCTGGCAACCTGACATCCAACTCTTCGTCAACAAAAGAGAGTTTCTGCATTCCTTGTTAGGTTAAAAAATGAAAGGAATATGATCTTAAATCTTACACGCGTGATTCATCAAATTTTCCTCGTCGCAGGCTTGTTTCAAAAATGTTCAAAGCCTATGTGAAGTAATTCAATAATTTATTCAAAGGTTAAGCATACAAGTGAAAGCAAATATGTGCAGATAGGAATTTCAGCTTTCCACTTACAGGCACCCATGTACCAACAAGAATTTCAGCTCCTGCTGCAGCGAGCGATTTTGCAATAGCCCAACCATATCCGTTATCATCAGCAACACCTGCTATAAATGCTCTTTTCCCTATAAACAGCATTTACAGCTTAGTCACAAAAATATTTGCATTATACTGTGTAATCAACACATAAAGCAGCAAACAGTAAAAGCTTGGTATTGCACTGAGTCTTTCACTAAGATCCACGTTTTGATCTACATTATTCCTGACAAGCAAGAATTTCGCTACAAACTAATAACATAACAAAGATTAATTTTTGTACCATAAATAAAGTCCATGACCAGCAGCTATAAAAGACTCAAATTTCCTAGACAGGCTTGCACCTCATTGACCTACATAAAAGAATAGAGAAAGAATCTCACCCGACCACGTGAACAATTTCCTTCCAATCAAAAGGGTTTCTTACTTGATATAAGGGTCTCAACATGTAATTCAGATAAATGAAGATTATGATTATTACCTTATTAAGAATTGCTACCGAATTATTTTCTTCCTTAAATTCTAATGTTAAACTTGTAGGCAGTTGGAGGATACTCAAAATATTAAATTTTTTTCTTGAATTGCTTTGTTGTGTCTTCATCTCATATGCAATTGTAACCCTCCTACCTCAAAAGAAATGTAATTTTTCCGTATTTCCTTCATGGAAAATGAAACAGAAATTTTTAGTAACGGCTTAACAGGTTGTACTTATTTATCCATTAGAAAAAATATAGAAAGACTGCAGGACAAATCTGCAAGAATATATGATTTTTAAGTAGAAAGGGATCTTCAATCGAGTAATAACTTTAAAAAAAAAAAAAAAAAACCTTTCAAATTGATCGGCAATCCAGGTGCAGGCTTGTTTTCACCAGCTTCAGACATTGCCTTTGTGACAACTTTATTAAATTTTGAGGGCGATGATGTGAAGGTACGGCGGAAGCGCTGTCCAGATGATATATGACAAGCACTGGAAAGCTTAGACCATGATGCCCCTTGATGATTGATGACAACACTTGCCACGCCTGCTCTAATAATTCTTCCAGTTGAGAAAAGGGAGGGTTTAAAGGCTGCAATTTGCATGTTTGAAACTGAAGCTGCTGCCATTTTCAATGTATTATTCCTGAAAAAAAAAAAAAAGTTTGAGCCGTGTCCAATATGCCAAAATTAGAACTAACTGCCATAATTACTAGAAATAAAGATTCAGAAAATGTACACATAATCCCAGATAAAAATAATATCTCAAGACTGTGTCTTGTCAAGAAATTCAAATCAAGTAATTATTTGGTAGCTAGGTAGATATTTTTAGCTTAATTGAGCACCAACGATCAATGTGACACTAAGACTCAGTTCATTTGTGACTTAAAGCAACTTACAGATAACAATGTTTCACATGGCATCCATGCCAAGTACTAAGAGCAGATAATGCTACATCCAAGTTTTACATGTAAACTAGTGAACTATCTCAAATAAATCATTAAACGCTTATCCATTACTTACAGATTTAGTGCTTACTTGCTCTCCAGTAAGCTTCTCTAAGATAAATAAAAATTAAAGTTCATAGTTAATGGGGTTTTCTTAATATTGTGTGAAAATATTGCCACTCCGCCAGAACAAGTGTGTTCTAACTCATATGAGCTGGGAGAAAATGAAAAGTTCAAAATGATATGTACGTGTGTGCTAGTCTTTTATGAAGGAAATCAGATTCCTTCCATGTAACAACAATACAATTTATTTTGGTGAATATTTTGTGTTGTTGACAAATTCCAAAGCAAGCAAAAACCTAGTAACTTATTTACGACTTTGTTCTCTTAACTTGAATTTTAGATGTTTGATCTAACTTATTTGTAAATAAGCCAAGTTAGGCCCTATACCTTGCTTTGCTAAAATCAAAAAGGAAATGCTAAAGCAGGTAGTGCATCAAAATCCAATACATCATGTTCCAATAGTTGGACATACTGTGAAAAACTAAAATGATAACTTATCATTACTGAGATGTCATTTTCTCCCATCTCCCATCTCCCTCAAACCCTCACCAATTAAGCAAAGAATTAAGGACAAAAAGAAACAAAAAATGACAAAAATGGATTTTACCTATAAATCTGAGAAATTCAAAGTGTCGCTTGGTATACCAATAGTATAAAAATGATTCATTTCTCAGCTGCAGAAAATTACAACCCTTGAAATACCAAATGGGTTTCATATTTACTCATATATCTGACAAATTAACCTAATTCACAGCATGACGTGCATACCAAAATTATAAGAATGCTTCCAAATACTGTAATTTACTCAATTCACGTCTGCAAAATTATTTAAAACCTTTAAAATAAGAAATGGGTTTTCGTTAACGAATGCTTCGAAATACTGCATTTTACAGAATTCTCAGCTGCAGAAAGCCTAAAACTGAATTGTCTTCGTTTAAGTAGCAAAAGATGCAAACATACATATACATGCGCGCGCGCGTAATTACCAGCACTATTGGAGAACGAAAACGGGTGTGTGTGGGAGAAAGACCTTAGTGCAACTGAGAGCGCCAACGTTGAAATCGGGTCACAGTAATCTGGCGGCGGCCACCGTGCAAACTTGAGATTTGGGACCGTTTCGCGATTGCAACCCGCAAGTTATATTACAATTTACGGACAGGTTATGGTTTGGCGAAATGGCGACAGTATTTAGCCTATGTTTGACGGTCGTTGCTAAAGAAAACTGAGCCAGGCCACGTTAAAATTTTGATTTACATTTTTCTATTTATATTTTCAACTACACATTTTTTAATAAAATAATATTTTATATTACATCAATAAATTTTTTTTTAACCACACATTTTTCATCAATTTATTATTTCAAAATACATTCTTCCAAAATAATATGATTCTAAATTATGATATTTTGCAAAAATATTTGGAAAAAATTTGAATTTAGGTGTAAAATATTTTATTATATCAACACGTGATTGAAAATAATTAGGAGAGTTAAAAGAAATTTATTTTTAAAAATAAAACGTACAAGACCTTGGCTCATGTTCGAGCAACCTATTTAGCTCCTGTTTGCCAAAATTTTATTTTAAAATATATAAGATTTGATGGTTAAAAAATCTGAAAAAAAAATTGAGTTTATGTTTAAAATTATTTTATTGAAAAAATATATCGTTAAAAATGTGTTTGAAATTCATTTCAAGTTACTGAAATAATTATAACGTATAAAATAAATGGTAGATTATGATTTAGAGGGGTAGGGTGGGGTGTAGTGGAGTGGAGTTATATATTTATTTTTTAATTAAATTTTTAACTTATTTAATATGTTAAAAATGCAAAATACCATTTTTGCCTCTTTTAATTTGATCAAAATTAATCAAATTTTGACTTTTTAGCCCATGTTCTATAAAAATTGATGATGAGATGTCTGGTTGAAAGGTTATAATTTCATAAAATATTTAGTTAAAATTAATTGTTGACTTTAACTTAAATTAATATATCAATTTTAATTCTTACCAAACAAATATTTACTGTAGAGATTTGCTTATTTCTAAATTTACTCAATGGTAATTAGTATCCAAAAAGCAACTTCTTTCTAATTTGCCAAGCTCTTAAAATAAAATTCACGTACATAAATAAAAAATTACATTAATGGCTTGTTTAAGATCCATTTTTGTAATATATATATATATATATATGGGAAAAAATAAAAAATAAGGTGTTTAAAATTTTAAATTCAAAAATTAGATTTATAATTTAAAAATTCAAAAATCATATTTTTTTTATTTTTATTAAATAAAGATAATAAAGTCACATTTTTATAATTAATGGTCACATATTCATAATTATAAGTCACGAATTTATTTACTGATTACATATCTTCAAATTTTTTGGTCACATATCAAAAAATTTGTACGTCACAAATTATTTTGAGGTCACAGATTTTTAAATTAGTTGGTCACAGATTATTTTTGAGTCACATTTGTTGGTCACAGATTATTTTTCAGTCACATTGTCAAAATTTTTAGGT
>CAIGRS010205937.1:0-10540 GCA_903798395.1 Fraxinus floribunda | reverse complement strand
TCCTATTTAATCAAAGCACTCAAACAAGAAAGGTATTCAGCCTCATTCGGTCTAATTTACAGAGATGTCTTTACAAAGTATTTGATTTTATCGAACCTTTCAAAATACAAACTGCTAGATTGGACGGAGCAACAAACTGATCCATGTAGTCTATCCCAAGTTCACTGAGAATAAGGTTTTGCTTGCTGTTCTACTATATAGACGTCTCTACAAATAATAACAGATATTTGTGTAGTTTTCTTTGTAAGTGACAAAATCAGCTCTTGTAAAACATAATGGCTTAAGTTGAACTCATTCCACGACCTACTAACAAAAACAGCTATATATCAATTAGACGTGAAATATTATGATAAATTTGTTTGGAAATGATTTTCTTCAAATGAATTTGTTTTCAGTCTAGCTTGTGAACATACTTTTTAGTTTCCTACTATAAATTCTACTTTTAACATTTGCCAGGCTTCAGCAGTACAGGGTAGTGGAGATGAAACTTCTTGCTCAGCAGAGGGACCTTCAGGTATATCAGTTCGTCATTTTGCATTTTATTTCTTGTTAAAATATTTCCATAACTCGATTAATTAGGTTCAACTTCTGTCGAATTTATAAGGGAATGAACATTTTTTAATTCGGTGGACCCAGAATTGTATTCTTTCCTTAGCGATGGATGATGATTCATAAAGATTTAAACTACTGGCTTGACATTTCTTGTTGTTTAGTATAAATTAGTAGGTTCTTTCATTTCTTGGTTTCTGTGCAAATAATAATAAAAATTTGAGTACTTCTTGTCTGAAGTCTTGCCTTCACATCTGCATGAATTTGTTTTTACTCTGGTGTTTGGAATCCCTATCACAGCGTGCCAACTCCCACCTTCATGAATATGCAATGTAAGCCATTATACTGATGTAAAGAAATGAAAATTGAATTTTCAGAGGCTCGATCGCGTTGTGTTGTCTTGTTATTCCTTACATCCTTTTCATATTTTAAAAAAAAATTGGCCGATTTTTTAATTATTTATTAATTAATGCAACAGGCAAAAATTCCTGACATTGAAAAGTGCTTAGACGTGGTTGCAACTTTGCAGGCTAAGGAGGGTACTGGTGAGGTTAGTTTTTCTAGTGTTAAGCATTTCTTAGATATATCTTGTGCAATTGGCCGACATTTTTTACTTTCTATCCGATGTATATTCACCGTCCTTCTAAGTAGAAATACAAAATCTATTTATATAAGCTGTTCTGTTCTGTTTGATAAATATTGCTTCTGTTCCAGTGTAGAGGTGTTGATTATCTTATATTTAGGCTGGGGTTTATAACGTGTACAAGTTTGTCAATACACTCCAAATAGAAGTGAAAATTAATAAAATCATTTGAATTATCAAGGGTGATTGTAAAAAAAATCAGAATAATGCATGGAAAGGTATCATACAAGACAAAATGAAATCATCAATCAAAAATCGTACGAAAAGATGAGTTCATACACATTGTAAATCCCATGTCTCTTTGGAACAATGTATAATACTAAATTGTCTCCCATGTTTCAGTATGCATTAAAATTCTTTAATTAGTCTTTGTATAAATTGAAAAGGAATCATTTGAAGCTATTCTTAGCCATGAATAATTTTTGGTAAATTTTTCCTTCTCTCCTTCATTTGTACCATTATTTGGTGAGAAATACTGAATTACCAAACTATTGTAAGATCAGAAACCTGCGTCACAGTTATATATGTCTTAGGTTGAGGACATCTTTAATTTACATTTTCATGTCTATATCAGTTGGGAACATTTATCATCACTCAACTTGTCATACATCATCAACTTTGTATAACTTTTAGAATCCTTTGACTGACTTTTTTAGTTAGCTTGAAGGTTAATCCTGATTTGTCCTCCTTGAGTCGTGTTATTATTTCAAGCATGATATTTTTCTTTTGAAATAGCTCTGGCTCGGCTAGTGGCCTATGGGTGTTAATGTTGATGGCTCATGTAGTTTATCATAGGCAAAAAGTAGTCATCCGGAATGTTTGGACATTCTCAAGATCCCAAAGAAATATAGATTTAGTCAAAAAGGACTGAATTTCCATGGCAGTAAAGCATATAGCCCCCGTTTGGTTCCCATTTTCTTAAACTCATTTTAAACCACAGATTTTATGGGACCCACAACTTTTATCAACATATCAACCACACATTTTATCAACTTTTATCAAATCTACTAAAAATATGATTTTTAGCTAAACCAAACAAGAGCATAATTATACGAGTGAATATGACATTATGCTGTTCGCAAAAATTTTCACTTTCATATGCTCGATTAAAATCTGGCATATGCCTAAACCTCCGTAGCACGGACAGTTCAATTAGGGTAGCGTGTCCGTGTCGGACACGAGTCAATACTGACACTTCTCGGATACTCTATCGCAATCATTTTTCTTTTTATATTAGAAATATTATATATTGTTAATTTAAAGTTATTAGCAAGTAACAAATAGGTACTCATGTTTAAAATTTTTTTACAAGAAAAATTAATAACAAGTATAAAACTAAATTTATATTATATAAATGAAGAATTTTTNAATCATTTTTCTTTTTATATTAGAAATATTATATATTGTTAATTTAAAGTTATTAGCAAGTAACAAATAGGTACTCATGTTTAAAATTTTTTTACAAGAAAAATTAATAACAAGTATAAAACTAAATTTATATTATATAAATGAAGAATTTTTAAGAATTTAATCAACATGTTGATAACGTGTCGTGTTTGTACTTTTTTTTAAATCGCGTGTCGGCGTATCCGACAAGTACCGTGTTGGACACACGTGTCCGTGTCCGTGCATCATAGGCCTAAACTGTGTAGGGAATAGATAACTGCTTCGAACTAAATTTTTCTTGCTTATGCTAGTTATATTTATTTTCTGCACCCCCAATCTAATGCTTGCTGTATGTTAATTATTTAGCCAAAACTTATCTGGTGCTCCATTTTTTGTTTTTGGATTAATTATTGTATATGACACTACTTTGAACTTTGAGATGTTTGTTTTGTTGGCCTTATTTTTTTGTTGCAGGCACTAATTGCCGATTTTGAAGTGTCAGAAGGCATATATTCCAGGGCTCGCATTGAAGATACTGATTCTGTGTGCCTATGGCTTGGAGCAAATGTCATGCTGGAATATTCGCGTGATGAGGTATATGATTATCTGTGAAGGCCTTTAACTTGGTCTTTTCTGCACTACTTGCCCTATAATTACGAGTTTTTGAATTTTTTCTGCAGGCAACTTCCCTTCTTCAGAAAAATTTGGAAAATGCCAAAGAAAGTTCAGAAGTTCTAGTCGCCGATTTACAGTTTTTAAGGGATCAAGTGACAATTACTCAGGTAATGATGGCATTTTCCTTCTTACACAATCTGGCAAGGTTTTAATGGGAAGAACCTCTTCCCACATATTATGAAGAGTAAAGAATGACTCACAATTGTTCCCACATATTATATTTATCAGCCGTTTCATTTATACTCATATTATCCCCCAAGTGCCCCATGATGAAATGAAGAGCAATATACTTGCATTGAATATTCTATGGTGTGTGAAATGCCTCCATTTGTAAAAAATCACATGAAACTATTTTTGTGAATTTAAGTTTGCCATAATTTTATCATTGACAATGCTATTGTCCAGGTTACCATTGCTCGGGTATACAACTGGGACGTACATCAACGAAGACTCCAGCAAGCTGCCGCTACTTCTGCTGAGTCGTGAGAAACCATTTAATATTCTCTACACAGCTGGTGTGGCTCAGTTTTCCAGTCAAGAGTATAGCCAAATCTCTCTTTCATCTCATTTTGCTATTTTCTTAATGTAGAAAGATAATTATCACTCTTTTTCTCATCTCATTTGGGCTTCCGGTGCTGAATTTTGGTTTTATTCAACTGATTAGACCTTTCTATGTAACAATTATGATTGATAAAAGAAAATCTTATTTTGAGTGATTTCTTGTTCTGTTGGCTCATGGGGATAGTGTTTTACAGTAGATTTCGCTTCATATAATGAAGTTGTCAATTTCGCTCTTACTCATTGATAATGTTGATATATGACATGTTTGATAAGGTAAATTGTAGAGCTCTCTACAACCAAAATAGGCCCAGGCAGGATAGTAGTGGAAGAAGAGTCAAGATTGTTCAAACAGATAAATTTTTGAAAGTAAGAAGTTTTATACTAAATTGAAAAGAGTACAACTTTGAGAATTTTTGAAAGAAAATACAAGATTAATTCTAAACTTTCTTAAGATGCCAAATTAGCTCTAGAAGCTCTATTTCCGCTCTCCCTAAAACCTCTGAATGAATAACAATTTATAGATGAGGTTTCGGATTTGCAATCTTCTTGAATTGGATTGAGGAATCTTGAAATCTTGAATAGTTGATCCACTACATTTGATTGTATACTAAGACAAAAAAGAAGCTAAAGTTTTGTATATTGCATATCGTGTCCTTCCACTACCATCTTGTTCAATTTGTATCGCATGTTTCAATTAGGGAGCATTAATCTCAAACTACAATTATTCTCTTTCTCAAAGAAGTTAGGCACTTGTCATTGGGATAAGAGCTTGTGGGTATTATTAATACTATATGCCGGATGAATTGAACCTTGTAATATGTTGACATCTCAAACTTTGAGCAACTTTTTGACATTAGAACTCTGCATATTGATTTTCAATGACATTCATTGAAAACTTGGCAGTTGGCACTACTTTAAGGATGGAGATATGTAATTCATAGTATTGATTTTGTTCCCATTTGAATTCAAATTGCTTCATGATGCAAAAGGTTTAGTCAATTCAAATTTCAATTCATGGACTCGTTCAAATGAATCATAGGAGGCCTCAATTATTAGAAAAACAAACAATAAAATAAGTAGTTTTTGGCATAAACATTATCCTCAACAGAAGATATGGGGCCCTTGCAGACTTTTGACTTTGAATAGAGTTCAACTTGGGCTTCTTTCTTGGGTTTCCAAACCCCGCGTTGACATTTGAGTTCACTGGATACAGTCTGTTCACACATACTTGGCCCATTCATCTCTCTCTGGTTTTGTAGAATTTATATTTTCATGTTTAGCCCCTATATGATTTAGCTAAAAATCAGATTTTTATTACATTTTGATAAAAGTAAATGAAATGTATGATTAAAAGGTTGATAAATATTGTAATATTAAATGGACATAATAGTCCGTCGAGGTGTCATAGCGCTTTGAGTGACAACGAAACTTTTATATCACAGTGTTATACAAGATAAAAGTTTCACTCACAGTTCTGATATTAGCAAAGATGGTAACTTAATGAAAGTACATAATATTTGTCTCAACTTATTTTCAAGTTTTACTTATTATGGTGGTTCAGATGACGATCAAGGTCCTACACTAGTCTCTTCGAGACTAATCTCTAGTAAGATCATTAAATTTGTTCAACTTATTTAACGCATAACAATCTATAACGAAAATTTATATATGAATTCTACTAATTTCAAAGTCTTGGACTTTGGCCTTCGAGCTTTGTTAGCCATCTACAAAATATCGGTTAGTCCCATGATAGCGTAGAAAACAATACCTTTAACGACCCAACCTTGCGCCGCAGCCGTTACCATATTGTACGTATTGTCCGCTTTGGGAGAGCCTGAGCTCATCTTACCCCTCGGGGCTGGTACCATGATTCAACTTAAGTCTCCCATATGATGGAGGTCTTGGATTTGAATTTTGGAGACGCGTCAGAAAGTCGTGAGGGGTAAGATGGATTCAAGCTCTCCCAAAGCGAATAGTACGTACGATATGATAACGGCTGCGGCGCAAGATCGGATTGTTACAAAACCTTTTATTTCATTTTTCATTTTGTGTTTCATTAAACATCGTTGAGTTAGTTTGTAGCAAGTGTCTATCCACCCACAAGATATAAATTCTTGTATATTATATAAATTATTGTTACTCTACATTTCTATTTAATTTCTCCCCTAACAGCTTACCCTACCAGTCTACCACCCTCTTTCCCAATTGAAAAACATATAAGTAAATAAATAAAAGTAACAGAAAAGGTGAGAGGGGCAAGCAAAAAGTATGGGGCTTTGCATGCAAAATAATTTTTGGCTTAAAAAAGTGAAGGAATCACATATAATAAATAATGCAGAGAGAGAGAGACGTGCACGCAAAACAAGACTGATTTTGTCTGGACTCTTGTTTTGTGTTTGACGCGGTACAGCTTCATATCAAATGTTAAATAACAATAATAAAACCCATCAAAGAAGAACCAAAAAGCTGTTGACTTTGACTTTCGATCATGTGCTGCAGATTTGATTATTTCAATTAAGTCCCATAAGAATAAGATTATGTTATTTTTTTTTCTTTCTTTAATAATTTCGAGGGAAGATGGCCGCAATCATCGGTTGAGTGTTCAAACTTTGTGAGGGTTTGAGTCAACCAAATTTCTTTTCTTTATGTTTCCTTTAATTTAATTTGATCAAATGACCGTTTCATTAGATCATATATAAATCACTTTGAATATAATTCACTATGTAATGAAAGAATGTTCAAAGTGCTTATATAGTTACATGAGCGGTGTAAGTTGCAATTAGATCGTTCCACGACAATCTATTTTTTCGAGCTGCGTGACTAGACAAAATAAATGCAACCTCCTCAAATTGTCCCTTCTGCAACAGGGTACAACATGAGTGTCTCTTTCCTCTGTCAATTTTAACAACTTCAGGTGAAACTCGCACTTAAAATGAACTTGTAGGATGAGGATGCTCAAAGTGCTTATAAACTTAGGAGACAAATAATTCACAATATACAATTAGATCGTTAATGTGTGTGCAATGGTGTTTATCTTTCCCATTTATTATTGATTCTTCAAGTCATCGAGAATAAGATAAAAATTGGTTATGTATGTTCATGTTGCACACTCGTTTTTTGCTGCAGCCCTAGCCCCTAGCTTCCATGTTCATGACCTAGCTAGCATGGCAAAAATTAAAGTCTATATGTTTGGACCCCACTTTTTAAAATTCATTTTTTTTTTTCAAATTCATTTTCTCAATAAATTAATTTTGCACGTGAACTCATAATTTGTTCCTACTTTTAATCACATTTTTCGAAAAATCATTTTTCACAAAATCTATTTCAAAAAAATCTTGCCGACTTAATGATCCTACAAATTTTGTTTATGTCAAATTGACAAAGTGGTTAAGCAGAGTTTAATATAAATTTCACGGGTTTTAATGTAGAAAAAGTCAAACAATAGCTTGTGATATATATAAAAATAAAGATTAAACTACCTTTATTTAGGGAACACTTAAATCGTCATGTGAACTAGTTTATGAATCATTCAGTATCTTATCAGATTTTTTAGTTTATTAAATTAAATTAATTAGAAACTCGTCAGTTATTAACAATTAAACTTGTCACAAGTTGAGTAAAGTTGGATCCGATCAAAGAGTTTGAGTTAATCTTAAATGTGCACTTAGCTTAATTTGCTAGTTAAGCTATTTTTGTTTCTGAACATTAAAATTTACTTTTAAGTAACTTTTTATTTCTAAGTATTCTTGAATAACTTAGGGGTTATTCAGTAAAAGAACAGGCCCTTACTATTTTTACTGAAAATGGTCTGAAAACAGTAAAAAGAACAGGCCCTTACTATTTTTACTTTCAATTAAAAATATTATATTATTATAAAAATAAGTAACTTATTTTTAACTTTAACGAAGAAGAGGTAGAAGAAGAGGATGATGATGATATGTGGCAAAACGGGGTTTGGAAATGAAAATATATTTATTCAATTCAGTGTGTTTTGGTTAGATGATGAGGTTGACTTATTTATATTCTATCTTGTCTTCACGTATTTAAATTTTAAGCATCAATTATGAGCATAAAATCTTGCTTAGTATCTTCTTAAGCATAAAAAAAATTAAGTGGGTCGGTCCAAATGGAATGAATGGTTGTTGGTAGAATGCTTAGATTGAATAATTTAGTAACTGTAAAAAAAATGGATGATGCTAATTATCTAGAAACAGAATCATTTACACACCATACTTAAATGACAATTATATATGTACATTGAACTTTAGCAAATATGGAATATATAGATACAAGTTATATCTTTTGAATGGGAAATAATTCTAATTTTTTGCTTTGTCTATGAATAAGAAAATGAACTAATGCTAATTTGAAATAATCTTGGAGTCCGAGGCCATCGCGACCAACCTTGCACGTCAAAAGATAGAAAATAGTTGGAATAAAAAGAATTTTAACGACGTAGTTGTCTAGGTTCATCTCAACTTGAGAAGTCATGAAATTCAAGCAGATCTAAATTTGTATGTAAATCATTTCAAGCCTTTGTGCAATGTTGCCGAACTAGTTTGATTTACATCGCTATGCTTGTGGCATGAATGACATTAAATCTTGACATGTCTTTGGTAACAAGCGTAATGGTCGAGATAAAGAGACTTTTAAAAAGTTACGAGAGTAAATAATCCCTATTTAAAAAAAAAATTAAAATCACAAGTGATGGCCAATTATCTATTCATTAACAATTTTAAATCCTTAATTTAACCTCTTACCTCTGAATAGAAAATCCTGTAATTATTCCTTTGTGCCTTCACAATTAATTGAAAATATTTAAAATTGCATGATCGGTTCCACTATCTTTTCAGTTTAGTAAGTTAAAACCTAACAAGGGGCAGTTATAGGCTGCATTATATTTGGTGAGACCTATTGAAGGCAACTTTTTAACTAATTAAATTGTGGATTACAATTGATTCTATGATTTAATTATTTATGTTGAAAGAAAAAAATAATAATTAAAATTAGAGAATCTTGATAGCTTCTTGTTTCTAGTGGCCGTGAATGACTTTAAAATTACGAGGCCTCCCGACAACAGACTACGTGTTTTCTCCACTCAACACTAGACTTTTCAAGGCCTTGAACCCATGGTTTGAATCATGCAATTGGATTGGAGATAGTCTAATTGTGGTATATTGGATATGTTGTATTTCATAATATTGATAATGATGTAATTATACATTGAATTTAAAGTATGAAAATGCGAAACCAAGTTTTTAATAATGTGTTGAAAAAAAAAATACTGAAATGGGCGCTGCATTTTACCCAACAGCAGATTTATTTCAACAAGGCGCTACCACTATAGTGCCTAAGAGCTGCCTGGACAATTTTCATGGCGCCTAGGCACTATGGTTACAATGCCTTGCCGAAATAAAGCTGTTGCTGGGTAAAATGCAGCGCCTGAGAGCTGAGTCACTGTCCCACTTTGTGTCTGTTTCAATATTTTTATCATAACTTTTTCTTCCAATATCCGATTAAGGCGGTTCAAAATGCTTTGGAAAGATAATTCAAATGGATACAATTTTGATAGAAATTGCTCTTTTTCAATTCGAATGTTTACTGGGCTGAAAATGGGTCTCAATCTCCAACTAAAAATTTGGACATACTTGTGCGGTTGAAAATTGATTTGTTCGCTCCTTTTGACCTTTAATTGTATCCATTTGACCTATAGCATTTTCGAATCTTCATCATGAACTTTGACACAACTTTTGAGTATTTACAATTTAGCCCCCTAACTTTAGATCGTGTCATTTTTCGCTTCTTTCCTTCAATTTCATTTCCATTCACTGAGTTCACTTAATAACACATTATATAATAAATTAGACTATAATCTCATTAAAAAAATTACGAAAGGTCATTATTTTAGAGTCCGAATAAGTGTATAAAATACACTTATCACAACACGAGTCCATGTTTTCATAGTTTTTGACTTTTGACTTTGTTATTCTTAACAAAGCACTGCACATCTTTTACATCATTGTTTATATTATGTCATGTGATAACATACCATTTAGTTTAAAAATAAAAATATTTTTTCCGTACACAATTTTTTTGAAAACAAATGAAATGTCAACATGAATGAGGGAAAGAAATTTGCTTTATTGTACTAGGGAAAGGAGACAAGGCCCCTACACAATTTGTTGAATTAATATTACTATGCTGTCGGTGTTGCAGTTTTATTAAATTTACAGGTACTGCATGTGGAGGAAGAACTCTCGTACATGGCCTTATGTATTATATTAATTAAAAATACAATGTACAAAATTTGATAATCAGATTCTCTCCTTATAATTTAGCATTTTATTTTACCAATTTAATGACATATAAAAATATATTATGTTAACAAAGTTGATTGGATTGTTAATTAAAAGACAAAAAATTTATACAACAAAAAATAATAGAAAAATGTCAGGGACGGATGCAGAACATAAAAGTTATGAGAGCACAATCGAATTTGCAAAGAAGTTGGGAGATATTTTACACTCGAAAATTTACGTAAAAAAAAAAATCATATCACGTGTAATTTTGCATCCAAAAATTTACATGGGATATGAATTTTTCGGATGTAAAATTTCAAAAAAAAATTTCCTAATAAAATGATGAAAATTACATTGAAAAGTTTGTATCGCAAGTAAATGTTAATGACATAATAGATTTTTTTTTAAAAAAATGCGAGTTAGACAT
>CAIGRS010205920.1:0-12729 GCA_903798395.1 Fraxinus floribunda | reverse complement strand
AATTTTCATTGACAACTAAAAAAAAGTAAGACCTTGTTTGGTATCGATTAAAATTTAATTAAAATTGAAAATATAGCCGTTATTGGGTCCCACTTGCCTAATAAAAGTCAACAATAATGACTAATTTTTCAATTTTAATCCGATTTTAATCTCTACCAAACGGGCTTTAAGTAAAAACTGTCAATCAAAAATTGTCCAGTCAGTTCATGGAAAAAGGCCTTTTCATTGAGCTTGTTTCCCTCAGCTTGTTTCCCTCAACATAATACTGTAGAGGACAATTCCATTTGTACTGAATTTTTTGTACCAAAATTGTTACACCGTCTCACATGGGCACGGGGCCTGCATAAATAAAAAAAAATTCAAATGTGTGGTCCCTACAGTGAGTGTATGTAAAAGATTAGATAAAAAATGGATGTACATATAGCATTGTCCGACTGAAAAATATAGTGAACATAATATATATTGTTTTAGTTTTTGAACAAATAAATTGTCGTTAATTAAATGGTTCATTTTGTGACGAGATTTGTCTCAAATACTCGACTGTGTATTTTGTAATTTGTGACCGAACCTGAGCTTCAGTATTTGCACCAACGATTTTTTTCCTTTTCTAATTTCTAACAATTCATTCCATCAAATTCGTTGGTTACAAATTTGTCAACTTTCCTTTTTCTGCACAATGAAATAGATTGCACTAAGACATCCCGCTCAAAATAATGGCCGGTGAAAATTAGTGTTCTAAAAAGCGTAAAACATGATTAGGCGTGGAGACCAAGTTTCAAGCTTTACAACCTTAGGCTCCAAAACATTTGATTGATCGAGGGAAAACTAAAAAGAAAAAGAAGTATTGTAAGTAAAATTTACTGAGAATCTACAAAATATTAAAAATCACATGCCCCAAAATTACAAATACAATGTAAAGCATAATAACTTTCTAATGTTATACATATCTAATACCCAAATCAGTACGGTGTGTAAAGAAATTGAGAGGTTTTACGCCGTTCTTCCGCCTTTTTTTTTTTCCCGTTCTTCCGTCTTCTCAGTTCTCTAAAGTTTGGAGTTTTTTAAATTTAAAGGGATAGTGGGCAATTTAGTCTGGACTGTGGGTTTTATTTTTTTTAAAAAAAGGAAAATATTGGGTCCCCTTAAAATCTGGACTAGAGGCAGATGCGCGCCTGCGTGCGTAGGAACGCATAGGCGAGCATTAAGAGGTCAACATTGTCATTGATTGTTTAATTTCTGCTTATGCTTAAGGTGAAGCGTTTTCATCACGCTTCTCGCCTAGGCGTATTGTTTATATTATTTTAGTTTTTGAACAAATAAATTGTCGCTAATTAAATGGTTCATTTGTGACGTGATTTGTCTCAAATATGAAATACTTGACTGTGTATTCTGTAATTTGTGACCAAATTTACCAAGACAGAACTTGCATGCCTTTTTTTTTTTTTTTTGCTCTTTTTGAACATGAGCTTCAGTATTTGCACCAACGATTTATTCCTTTGCTAATTTCTAACAATTCATTCCATAAATTCGTTGGTTACAAATTTGTCAACTTTCTTTTTTCTGCACAATGAAATAGATTGCATTAAGACATCCCGCTCAAAATAATGGCCGATGAAAACAATTGAATGCAACTCATCCAATGTTAATGAAATTGGAGAAGTAATAGCAAAATGAACAAATTTATAGGCCGCCGTATTGCCCAACTGAGATATGTGGCGAGAAGGACACATGTCTGCTTTAATAAAAGAGTTATTATGTAGGAGCAGAGCCAGTCTCGCGGGCGCCTGCGGCCACTCATGTGCCTATAAAAAATGTTCTTTTTTCCTTATATTAGGTGACCGCTCAATGGCTGCTCGAGCGGCCTTCTAGCGACTGCCCATGCTCATTTGAATAATTGAATTCATGCATCCACCATTGCTGCTATGCCTTGTAAGGTGCCAGCATGGTACATGAGAAACTGTATCCACACTTGGCCACTTGGGACTACTTGCTCCCAGCTCCTTGTTAATAAAAATAAATTCTACTAAAGTTCTCTTGGACATGAGTAAAGTTTGGTTTGCTGAAATTATGAGCCCAATTGANTTGAATTCATGCATCCACCATTGCTGCTATGCCTTGTAAGGTGCCAGCATGGTACATGAGAAACTGTATCCACACTTGGCCACTTGGGACTACTTGCTCCCAGCTCCTTGTTAATAAAAATAAATTCTACTAAAGTTCTCTTGGACATGAGTAAAGTTTGGTTTGCTGAAATTATGAGCCCAATTGATAAGTGAGTCCAATATTGAAGCCCCAATACCCAATCCGGCCCAGCTAATGGAAAGGTCCAAAATTCCGTTTGTTTGTTTTATCAAAACACGTTTTAGATGGATGGCCGACACTTGGACAAACGCTGACCGTTGGATCAAGACTTTTGGCTATCTCATATAAATAGAAGGGTTGACTCTTTGGCTGATTGATTCGTTCATTTTGAAACCCTAGTTCTTATCTCGACTACGCTCTTTACTTTAGTGTTCAATCTGTAAATATTGTATGAAATTTCCGAGTGATTTTCATATAGAAAGATAGAGAGTTTGGTTAATCTCTTAGTGAGATTGTGCCGTAATTTTTGAGGGCTTTCGATTTGTATTCTTGAGTTCGAACATTCTTTTTGATCTGTAACTCTATTTTGCATGATTTGGACTATTCTAGTGAATTCGAGCTACATCATAATTGATGGTCAACGGGAATTAGACGTTAGGAATGGTCGCTGAACCACTGGGACCTTGGGCCAAAAATTCCTACTTTGTGTATTTTGGTTTATTATGATTGAATCACAAGTTAAATCATAATATCTAGGACCAGCAGACGTGTTTGGCTTTTTTAAGAAGCATCATTTATCACGTTTATAAATGACAAGTCGTGCAAGTATTTGTCTTCGAATAAATGACAAGTCGTGTTTCATTGTATTCTTACGTACACTATTAACATAGCGGGGCCATTTTAGAATTAATATTTTGACGACATTATTGCAGTTTATTTTGACTTTTATTGGAGCCGTGTTATAAAGAGAATTTGTCTTTAACTATTGAACTAGACTTCTATGAGCAAGATTCAATGTTTTATATTAAGTCCAGTTTTCATAAATAAGTGATGGAACATTTGAACTCAATTCCTTTACGTACTTTGTCAAAATGTTTAACTAATTCAGTTTTTAACTAACCACTCTAAGGTAAAATATTTTATTAATCGCAGAAATGAATATAATATAATAAAAGAAAAACACACACTTTTCTGAGGATGAGTAGTACGATACAAAGTTAAAGAGATACATTTCATACATTCTAATCATACGACTCATCATTATCTAACGAGTGTAGTATTTCTTCGACGAATATCACATTCAGATGCATTGCTGAAAGGAAATTTTGTAAATTTACGTCGACCTTGAATTCAAGGAGTCCATAACTTCGTCGTAGTTTTCATGAATGTACACAAAAGCATTCAAGAAAATTGTCATGTCCTTGGGTAAAATGGTGTTACTGCTACTCTTGAACCACCAAATTACAATTGATAGATTATACTTCATTCATTAACAATTTATCCTTCAATTTTGTTTTCTTTCCAATTCTACCTTGTTCTGCACCATTGTTAGACATCATTGCACCACCACGAGACACCGCGGGCCCCTCTCCTCCACCTTCGTCCCACTTCCAATTTTATTTTTATTCATATCAATAAGGAGTGTTTTCATAAAGGCCAAAGTCATTGAAAAACTAGTCGTTATTGTTGACTTTTATTAGACGAGTGAGACCTAATAACTATATTTTCAATTTTAATTGGATTTTAATCTCTACCGAACGGAACCTAAATTCATAGTCTTCCTAACTATCTCGTCCAATTTAATTTATATCTTCTCTCAGGGAAAAAAAAAAGGCTCGTTAAAATAGTTTTTATATAAGAACGAAATATTAACGGAAAAAAAAAGTGAAGAATATTTAAATTCCACGCCTCCTTCCAATTGCCCTTTCGTTCTTGTAGGTCAATGGTTCTTATTGACTATTCACCATATAGAAGCAAAGCCAAACTAGTATTATTGTACGATATTTTTCCTCTGTCAAAATTCTGTTTCAAATAATCCGATATATATTATTAATTTGTTAATTGGCCACATACCATATACTTTATTATAGCAGACAAACACTTAATTTAACAACTTGAAAAGGGCATTATAAAGTTAATATAATTCCAAATGTATAATAAATCGCTTTTGAAAATATTTCCTCTTACGGACTTGAGCATTGGATGATTGTGAGAACACTGCCAACCTTTTATTTGCAAGATTACCTGGACGAAGATCACAAGTGGGAATGATTACTAGACTTCAAGAAGTTTGGGATTAATCTTTCCATCGGTGAATCCAGTGTGTGTACGCATGTATTAAGTAAATCGAAGAAAAAGAAATAAGTTAAACTCCTAAACTTAACCAACTATTGTATTGTAGATGACACTGTGATCGTAGACACTTCGCCAAGTAGGCTTGACTAAGTGAGATGACCGTTTCTTAGTGTCGACAGAACAAAATAATGAATTTGACGGAATGAAGAAACTGAAGTTATTGATGTCGGGTTTAATGATCTAAGGTAACAACCATGCATGAGCTAGAACTATCGGGGTAATGCTTTTTTGCGTTTGATGAGTGCTCTACAGTCATGATATTTATGTCATTTAATTCGTTATTTTGTTATCCTCGAGAGAGTTTTATAACGTTTTAATGTGTATTTTGGTGTGTTGATATATGTGAGTTAATTACCCCAATAGTAACTGAACTTTACTGAAAGTTTTCACCAGAACACTGAACTTCAAAAATTACATGGTTAGTCACTGAACTTTTGAAATTGCAACCACATCCATCACTGAACGCTAAAAAAGTGACCATCTGAAAAACCTTTTTTGCAAAGTTCAGTGACCCCATAGAGACCTTTTGCAAAGTTCAATGATGAATGTGGTGATTTTAAAAGTTCATTGATGGATGGGGTTGCAGTTTCGAAAATTCAGTGACTAATCATGTAGTTTTTTAAGTTCAGTGACCCGGTGAAAACTTTCGGTAAAGTTCAGTGACTATTGGGGTAATTAACTCAATATATGTTGATGAAATTGATGAAAATAAATCATGATTCGCTTTATTATCCCATTAGTGGTTCCGTCCGCACGTTGTAAAAAGGGGTCTACAAGGAGTAGCGAATTAAGGAAAAGGCCGTCACTCTTCTGAATTAGTGGAGCAAAATTTGGACACTTGAGTAATAAAAAAAATATAAATAAAAAATCAAGATTCATATTACTGAAACCGACAAATAAACATCTCGGTCATTTTCTTTTCATTGTTTTCAATACAAATTATTTAATGTGTGACACCTGTAGTTAAGTCTGCGATATGCTTTCCACATAATTCTTCCTCTCCTATTATGTTACATTCCACGTACGTGACTTTTCTCCGCAGGAAATATGTTACATTCCGGTTTGCGTGGAACACGTGCGTGACTTTTCTCGAAAATAGCGAAATTTGGGTGGAAAGAAAATGAATTACAGAGAATTAAATTGCCTAAAATTGTTTTCCTGAGAATTGTCAATTAATTGTATTTCATTTGTATAATTTTCCTTCTGAAAAATGTTGAAATTTCCTATATTTTGGTATTCATTTAGCTTTGTTTTACATGAAAATTGTCAATTTAAGGGATAATCTTTTTTACAATTGTGGATAAATTTTGTAACTATTGCTAAAAAAAAGTAAAACAAAAAAATGGAAAACAAAAATCCACCTAAAAGGTGGGAAAACCAATTCATCAAAAATCAAGAACATGAGTCACGTGATGGCAAAGCAAGAAAATAAATTCCATGAAAAAAAAAAAAAAGCCATCAAACAAGCGTAACGATCAACTGAAGCAAAATTACAAGTTTTGTGACTTGTAACGTAACTTACATAAATGCGCGTCATCCCAGTGGAAACTATCGCAGCTAGTGAAACATCAGTGGAGTGACTTAACCGTTAAAATTGAATTGATCTTTACATTCCTCTTATTTTCAATTGTTGCACTGAACACTAACTTCTATAGTTACTAAAATTAGATTGAACCCACTTTTGTAAGTATGCCGATTTACAAGTGAACCACGCAAAAATTAAACACGATAATATTTCAATGGGAACTCAAACTCCAAAAGTTGACTGAGTCTCTTCTTTAAATTCGTGACATCGACATCAACAAATTAATAAAACTAAGGAAATTACTATCAATAGAGTGCAGATCATTAGTCCGTAAACTAAAACCAGTCTTAATGATTTGTCACCATCACTTGCTGGAGATATCTTCCACATCTGTTGCTCTTTTCGCTATATATAGTGATATAAACTCCATGTTACGGCATCTTCAAAACTACTTCTTTCTGTTATTTATTATTATCAGGAATTTCACAATGGAAATATCAGGTGATCAACAATCTTTGAACAGCCAAATGAAGATAGAGTCCATCGAAAGGCGAACTGCTAATTATAAGCCAAACATCTGGGATTACTGTCTCCTACAGTCTCTAACAAACAAATATGACGTGAGATTAATTTCCTGTTATTTCTCTTCTTTTTTCTTTAAAGTAAACCGCACAAATAAATTTATTGCAGACTCTGGAGTAGCCCAATTATATGTTGAATGTTGTTTCATATTTAAGTGATTGTGGAATTCTACGTACTAAGTTTTGGGTCCTTTTTTACAGGAAGAGGAATACAGAAGACAAGTGGAAACATTGAAAAGGGAAGTCTCGTGCATATTCGATGAAGTGAAGGATCCAGTGGCTAAGTTAGAGCTTATAGATTGCATTAGCAAGTTCGCTCTTTCTCGCCACTTTGAAAAAGATATCTATGAAAACCTAAACACGATGGTCAATATGAACAACTTCGGTTCTTGCATGGAAAAGAACCTCTACCACACTGCATTATACTTTAGAATTCTTAGGCAGTATGGATATAAGATTTCACAAGGTGAAAATTCTCCTCTTTCAAGTCACTAGTAACTATGACGTTTTTTAGATCATAAATATTCTTTTTTTCATTTTTCTAATAGTCTAGCTTAAGTTTTATATGAAATAATTCAATATATTATTAAAGTTCTTGAGTTAAAGTCAAACAAATTTTCCATGCATCGAGCTACTGGAAAAAAAAAAAAAAAAAAATTGAATCCAAAGTTATGCACATGACGAAGAACGATGAAGGTATAAATCAAAAATATTAGTATTTACCTTCTCTAAGGGGTTTTTTTTTTCCCTGGGTACAGAATAGCCTTCACGGAAGGTATACAAAAACCTCGCATGGGAGGGTAACCATGTGAATATTTTATTGCAAAAAAATAAAAATAAAAAAATCACCCCCCTTGTTGTGTTATATCTAGAGGGGTTCTGTGACCCTCCTTCTGTACACGTAATCTGCCTCTTGTTTTAGAACCTGTTTGGTATCGATTATAATTCAATTAAAATTGAAAATATTGTCGTTATTGGGTCCTACTCGTCTAATAAAAGTCAACAATAACGACTAATTTTTCAATTTTAATCCGATTTTAATCTCTCCCAAACGAGCTCTTAATTGATTTTGCATCAAGTAGAAAGCTAATCATCATGGAAGAGGACTAGCTATTTTCATGCACGTGAAATTGTGAGTAGTGACTGGTTCAAGGAGACTTCCAAACGTTCTTATTGGTTATTTTAAGCCCTGTTTGGTTCAGCTAAAAAATCAATCATTATTTTTTTATGACACTTTTCTTAAAATACATAAGAGCATCTTCAAGAGACCCTTTATTTTTAAAGGATATATTTTATTATTTGGAGAACATTTATAAATTTAGTGAGTTAAAAATTTTAAAGTACTCTAATAAGCTCTTTATATTTAAAACTTAATTTTCCTACTCTAAAAAAATATTTATTATTTTTATTTATCTTTTATTTTAGCTAATTTTTCTTTAAATTATTTTATTATTCTCCTCCATTGAAAATTGAAACACTTTAAATTAAAATATTAATTTAAAGAGTCTTTTGAAATATGATTTTAAAGGTTCACTCTTTAAAATATAGAGCTTCTCATGTTTAAAAAGCCACTCTAAAAATAAACATTTCATCAATTCTATCAAAATATTAAAAAAATAATATTTTTCTAAACACAGCAGGGGCTAAATATATTCCACAAACCTCCATAAATTAATAAATATGTTTATCTTTTAATTGGCAAAAAGAGGAAACCTTATTTTCCTCGAATATTATGCTCTCTAACTTGGTTATTCTGTGAAACTCAGACGTGTTCCTTTGCTTCACTGATGACGTGGGAGAATTCAAGACAAGTGCACATATGGATGCCAAATCAATTCTTCAACTTTTGGAAGCCTCTTATCTTGGCATGGAAAGTGAATGCTTGTTGGATACAGCCCAAGTTTTTGCCATAGAGAATTTGAGAGCAAATCATGAAATATTTTCACTGGTTTGTCCTTTGCATTTGAGTGTCGAATGGTTTAATGTCAAGAAACATATCCAGGCACACGAGAAAGAGAACAAGACTAGGTCTATGTTGCTTCAGTTGGGTAGACTTAACTTTAACATGGGTCAAGCCCAACAGCAAAAGGACCTCAAGGAGATTTTAAGGTAAAATCTTTAGTCAAATTCTGCGCCATACTCATAGGTGGTCACAAAAGTCCTTTATTTTATTTTATTTTTATTAAAGGAAACGGGGACCATAGAAAGCAAGATAAAATGGTTGTGTCCCACGTTATATTAAAATTTAGATTTTAATCTAAATCAAAGTCAATAATAAATTTTAACCACATATTTAATGGGACTCAAATTTTCAACCACACATTTTATCAATTTTTATCATAATCTACTAAAAATCTAATTTTAATCTCTACCAAACAGAGGCTTATAATGATGCCTCTCGATGAATTGAGTCAAGAAGAAAGAATAATATTACTATTGATCCAATGCCTTTTAACCCCTATTTGATGGTCATTTATTGAAAGAAAATAATGTTTTGAATAGTTATTTTTTAGAATAAGTGGTTAAAAAGTATAAAAAAGTTTTGAATTTATGTGTAAATATTTTATTGTGTGAATATATGGTAGAATATGAATATGAGAATTAAAGAGTTTGTATTAAAGGGAGACAAACGGGAACTTAGTCTATCTTATGCTAAACCGTATCCTTAAAACCTTTATAGATAGTAAGATAGTAATATGAAAATTAGGTGGATTGGTCATATTGGAGGATAAGTGGATAGCATGTTTGTTTGGTGTAACAGTTTTATTTCGATTCATCCTTCTTCTTCTTTTTTAAGGATTTTATAATTGGATACTAAACCCATTTCAAATGATGGAGTTGCCGAAGTATAGGGTCATTTCAGGTATTATGGTATTATGGTAGGTATCAAGGAAATAAATTCCGACTTCAAAAAGGACCCCTCTTGTGATGAATAAATGGATATATGTTACCTAACTTTTTAACCCACGTGCAATTCTTCAATTTCAATGTACAAATAAATTTAAACTTACCCCTTTGTAATTTTTGTTAGGTGGTGGAGAAGTCTTGACATTTCAGAAATTTTAATCTTCACAAGAGATCGAGTAGTTGAAAGTTTTTTGTGGGCAGTGGGAGTTGTTTCTGAGCCTCAACATGAAAGCCTTCGAAAATGGTTGACTAAAATCATCATGTTCGTCTTAATAATCGATGATGTCTATGACATTTATGGTTCGACAGAAGAATTGGAGTGCTTTACCCATGCTGTTGATAGGTAAAGTTATTTTAGATTAAAAAAAAAAAACCCTAATTCCTACTGTTAAAAACAACAGTAAACAAAAAAAGCATAACACACATATTTATAGTGATTCACGTCCTCATTTCAGGTGGAATCACACAGAAATTCAGCAGCTGCCAGAAGCCATAAGGAGATGCTTCTGTGCACTATATGATACAACCAATGATATGGATCTGCAAATTCAACAAGAAAAGGGCTGGAATTCAGTGTTATCATATTTAAAGAAAGGGGTACCTAGATATTTATTATTTTTATTACAATGTATCATATATGTCTCTAGTAATATTCATTATCATTTGATTAACATAATTACCTAATCAGATTTACATTTGTCATCAGTGGGCAGATTTCTGTCAAGCATTGCATGTGGAAGCAAAGTGGTACCACACAGGTTATACCCCACGTCTGTGGGAGTATCTTGATAATGGTTGGATATCATCGTGTGGGCCTCTGCTTTCTCTTGTTGTACTCTTTGGTGTAGGTCAAGATATAACCGAAACCATTGAAATCCTCGAGAACAATCAAGAAATTATCTACTACTCCTCGTTGATAATACGTCTCTGCAATGATCAAGGAACTTCAACTGTAATCATTATTTCAGCTTAACCGGATAAGTTTGTCATTGAAAATACGATTATTTTGTTAAAAATGTAATGAATTGTATTTTTTATTTTTATTTAATAGGCCGAACTGGAGAGAGGTGATGCACCTTCATCAATCCTATGTTACATGAGAGAAGCAAATGTTACAGAAGAGGAAGCTCGGGACCATATCAGGAACATCATTACCAGTTTATGGAAGAAAATCAATGGCCTATGCATAAATAGTTCTCCTAATTTGCTGCAAACACCTGTTAAATATATTATAAATACAGCGCGAGTGGCTAATTTCATTTACCAGAATGGAGACGGATTCAGTGTTCAAGATGGAGACACAAGAGATCAAGTCAAGTCTTGTTTAATAGAGCCTCTTCCTCTAATTTGAGTTGGTAAAATTGCTCAAACATAGAATAAGTGCCAGAATGGAGAAAATATTAATGCTGATTAGTGGATTGATTTTGGCAATCCAACGTGCTTTATGAATAAAGTTAATTAGTTTTGTTAATAACGAGCACAAGTTCAAGAAATACAATATTATATCATGAATTGCTTCTTCTCTTGTTAAAGACTTACATATGCTTTCTTAATATATGTGTTGACTACTCAATATTTCGTCTTAGGTTGGACATTTCCTTGTCTTTTAAGCCCGTGTAGATTAAAATTAAAGTTTTTGTAGATTTTGATAAAAGTTGTGGGTCACATTAAATGTATGATTAAAATTAATTATTAACTTTGACTTAAAATTAAAATCAAATTTTAATCTATACCAAAACACGGGTTAAATATTTTTTTATTTTATTTTATTTTTTTTGTCATGCTTGAGCTTCATCCTAGGTAATTCGCATTTTCTAGTCAAATTTGACCACAAGTACTGTTTAATATTTTAGATAATCCTAAGCAAACGTGTATGTTAACATCAACGGTAGTAATTCTAAGCCCCCAGTGTGGTAGAAATTAAAATATAAATTTTAATCTAAGTTAAAGTTAAAGTAACAATTAATTTTAACCACGTATTTCATAAGATCCATAACTTTTTAATCACACATTTCATCATTTTTTTTACCAAAATTTACTAAAAATCTGATTTTTAATCCGTTTGTGGGTTAAATAATGTTTTTATAGTGTTTAAATCTGTTCCATACTGCTCAAAGCATGACGTAAGAGTTCAAATCGAAATTTACAACCACAAGGGAAAACCACTAACGTCCATAAAATCAGTACTTTTACCCTGTTTGTATTCCCACTTCAAGGGTGTTAAACAATTCAAAGAAAAAAATGGGAGGATAGGGTTTCACTAATTCTGCATAATGAAAAATGAATACAAAACTTAAATATAAAGAGACTATATATAGTCTAAAATAAAGAAAACCAAAACGACTATTCTACCATTAATAAATAATAAAATAAAATAATGCTATATTTCTTAACAAAGGGTACGTAACAAACACAGAAGCAACCAATGTGGTAAAAAATGTGATAATCTGAATTGAGAAAGTAATACTTATTTAGAAACATTAGCAAATATATTTTTCCAAAAGAACTCGAATCGAAAACAAAGAACACCGCTAAGAGATTACAAATAAATTTGTTGAGGAAAAGCGAGAAACGAAAATTGATAAAAATGAGGGGGAGTGATTATTTTTTTCCGAGAATTACAATGAAAAATTTGCATTTAGGGCTACGAAATGATACCACATAAGTTCAAAATGAGTTTGTTACATGCATGCATTAATTGAGCCCACATGTAAAGTTAGTTGTGACGCAGTAATAATAAATTTCTCAACCAGGCTTAAAAGTTTTCTTTAGTTGCGTGGTTATGTTTGATGAAGACAATACTCACAATTTAGAATATACGAAGTTGTCATATTTAGTTCACTTCGAGTTATTGACCTCTTTGAGGCAATGATACCGACTGGCTTATTTCTTCTTGAGAGGTGAAAATGCAAAAGGATAAATTCATGCTATGTCACAGACGGGACATCAAAGATGCAATCTCATAGTTGTGCGTTCGTATTGATAAATAAAACTCCGCAAACTATTATGCATCCGAGTCTAGGACTTGCTTAGAATTGTTCGCAGAACCATGACTTGATTTCAACTATAGTGCTAGAAAATCTCAAGAATTAATTCTATTAACAGAGTTAACAATGGTAACAATAATAGTTGTCATTGTCCCCCGAGGCACATCCAAGTTGGCAAAGGAAGGGAATTGCTGAGCTTGCAACCTCAGCATGGGGAGTTCGATACCTGGTTGGAGCAGTTGAGTGATGTAATAATCAATATTGGTTGGAGTACCTTGGTGATGTAATAACC
>CAIGRS010205911.1:0-19100 GCA_903798395.1 Fraxinus floribunda | reverse complement strand
GGAAAAAACCAACCCAACCCGATCGGGTTGGGTTGGGTTGGACGGGTTGATCGGGTTGGGCGGGTTTTTGCCCACCCCTAGCTGCATATCACTCCAAGCTTCGTATTGGATAAAAGAGTCCCCGGCCGAACTTGTCAGTTTCAAAATCTGGTTATTGTACAAGGGTCAAAGATTTTAGAATTATTTTTATTTGTTCAGTTAATTCTATCACAATTGGCCGGTAATATTTATATATGTAATGGATGTGTTTAAATAAAAAATACGCCAAATTTTCTTTTATTTTTATGGATCAATAATGTTATATTTGTGACTCAAACTTTAATGTGACTTGAAAGTTTAATTCATTAAGGAAACCTAGATAATATTGGTTTGGAAGTCCGGCTTGATAAGAGATCAAATTTTATCATGAATTTGGAGTTTGATTGGTAAAAGAATTTTGGAATGGTTGAAAAAGTGTTTGAAAGCATTTGGACGAAGCAAGTGTTGGCACGCAAAGGATGAGTATGGGTTGGGTGACGTAGCGCCAACCCAAGGTGCTGCAATGCCCAACAAGAAGAAATTGGCCAGAAAGGTCGGTGCCGGGGTATTGGGTGGGTGGTTCCGCTACACTACGTGAACAGGTGAAAAAATGGACGCTTAGTTATTTTTACTGCATTTTTGTATTCTGCTTCATCCATAACTCCAAGATTTGCCTCATATATATACTTTACATGGTATAGGCTCTTCATAGATTCAACATAACCATTAGATCATTGTTGTATACATTAAAAAGTTGAGAGAATTGTTTAGATTTAGATTTAGATTGAGAGTATCAAATCTTATAATCACAATTTTAGTTTCTTGGTTTAATAAATTTTCCTCATCTTCCACAAACATCTTGTTTGTTGTATGATCCATTATGTTCATATTGCCCTTATTTTTGTGTCTTTAATTATTTGGTCGAATTCTCAACAAATTGGTATCAGAGAGATTCTGGTATCCTTTTTATTTCCAATAAGTTATATCAGAGCTGAAGGTTTTCTGTTGGGTTCTTGGGAGGTCCAAATTGGATATTAAAGCAAGGTTGAAACAAAATCCATTGTTTCAAGGATGGCAACTATAAAATTCTAGATTCCACTTTTGGGTCGCAACAGTAGATTCTCTTTGTGAAAGATCAAGATGCGAGCGGTTCTTACTTAATTGGATCTTGATGATGCTTTGTTGGGAATAGATAGAATGTCCGCAACAATTATTGCATGGAAGAATCAATGTAATGGTCAAAAAGCTCTATCATAGATACATTTTCATCTTTTTAATTAAATTCTTTAGGACGTGGTAAAGAAGAAAAGTGACTTGAATTGTGGTTGAAATTGGAACAAATTTGTATGAAAAAGAGCTTGATTGGTAAGTTACACTTGAAGCAATGCTTGTATTCTCGCTTGATACAAGAAAATCGTCACTGAGTTGGAGATCATAGAGGTCTGTATGATGAAAAGGATTTAGGGCTGATATTGTTATGTTCGTTGCCGCCTTCATATGTAACTTTTAGAGACCATTCTCTATAGTATTGATGAGGTATAAGATGCACTTTATTCTATGGAGAAAATGAAGCATCTGGTCGTCAGATCTGAGGTCCACATAGAAGGTCATGTTATTCGTGAGAGGGAGATGAGTAATCATGGGAGGGACAGAGTCAAGGATTGCAACAGTGATAAAGTATGTTGGTATTGTAACAACAAGGGACACATGAAGAGGAATTGCTATGAGTGGTGGAATAGATTTGCTATTACAGATTAGAATAGACAACTAGGAAATTTCGGTGATGCCAGCCTTGTAGAAGAAGACTGCATTGATGAAGATCTTTTGGCGATTACTAGTGGTGACTTAAACCTAATGACAATTGGATTCTTGATATGACTTGCACTTTTCATATGTGTTCAAACCGCGATTGATTTTCTTCATATAAAACAGTTACAAGGGGTTCCGTGATGATGAAAAATAATGAGCCTTGTAAAATTGCTAGAATTGGTAATGTCAAAATCAAGATGTTTGATGGAACGATTAGAACATTTGGCCATGTTCGACATGTCCTAGATATAAATAGGAATTTAATCTCTTTGAGTACTCTTGATTCAAAAGGGTACATGTATACTGGTGGAAGTGGAGTATTGAAAATTACCAAGGGTGCTCGGGTTGTGTTAAGAGGGTGGAGAAATTCCTGGTTATATATGTTAGAAGGTTCGGCGATCACCATGAATGCAACTGCAGCTTATGGTTCAATAAGCAATAACTCGTGTAGAGTTTGTTGTGATTGGGTTGTTTGTAGTGATTCAAACAATAATATTGAGAAATCTTCATGTAGCTCAGATGGAACTAATTGTGATCTTGTTGATCATGGTGTTGCTCGTGGTGGTTCGAGCAGGTTTGGTGACTCAATTGAGATGATTTAAGCAAGGATGACATGCAAGGTTGTTCAGTTGATAAGTAGGGCTTGAATTTAGTTCACAATTGTTGAGTATGCGGGGTATGGTGTGCTTTGAAGGGGTGTGACGAAAGAGTTGGAGAATGAATTGATGATGGGGATTTAACTCTTTGCTATGGAATTTGTGTCAAGGTAAAGTTTGTTATGTTTGTGACTTAAATTCTATGTGATTTGGACGTTTGATTCATAAAGGAAGTCTAGATAATGTTGGTTTGGAAGTCCGATTTGATAAATGATCAATTTTCATCATGGATTGGGAGTTTGATTGGTAAAATGACTTTGGAATTAATGAAAAGTATTTTGAAAGCATTGGAACAGAGTCGGGGCGCTGGCACTTAAAGGATGAACATGGATTGGCACCACGAACATGGGCTAGGTGTTGTGGCGCCAGCCCTGGGGTGCCGCAACATCCAACAAGAAGAAATTGGCAAGCAAGAGCACCAGTGGTGGCTCCGTGAGAAAAAGGAACTCCCAGTTGTTTTTTGCTACCTTTTTGCATTCTACTTCATCCATAATTTCAAGATTTAGCTCTTATATATACTCCATGTGGTATAGACTTTTCATAGACTTAACAAAATAATTAGATCATTGTTGTATACATTAAAAATTTGAAAGAATTGTTTAGGTTTAAATTGAGAGTATCAAATCTTGTAATCATAATTTTAGTTTCTTGGTATAATAAATTCTCATCTTCTTTCCCAAAAATCTTGTTTGTTATGTGATCTATTATTTTCATATTGCGCTGATTTCTTCTCTTTAATTATTTTGCCAGTCACAATAAATTAGTATCAGAGCGATTCTGGTATATATTTGTTTCCAACAAATATCAAACCCTTTGCTATACTGTACCTCAAAATTGGATATATCTGTTATGGATGGAATTAATTTTTTCTTTTTTCTCATAAAATTAGCCTAAAAATGGTTTAGCTCATGCTTAAAAATCCATATTCAGTTCAACTTTGAATTTCGGGGAATGCCCTTTGTAACCAGCACGGTCCTTGAATTTCAGCCACCAATGAGTTCAAGCCCCATGCTGCCACGCACGAGACACATGGCCATATTATATACACACATATCCTCACGCCAATGTACAGAACAAGACCAACCATCCAACCCCAGAAGTGAACATGAATTGAGAGAAGTATAGGGCTATAAGCACACAAACTACCCAGAAGAATTCCTGACCAAGAATGGCGATGGATTCTCCGGCTTATTCCTGTTCTCCTTCCACTTCCACAAGGGCCCCTCCTATTAAGGTCTCTCCTTTTCTCTATTTATCTATGCTTTACATGTATTTATGTCTGGTTGGTTTAGTGACACCGTGATTTTTAATTTGATTGTTGTAAGGTTTCCAGTTTCTTGGGCAATCGATTTTTGTTCTCTAGGAGATGCAATCTGGTGCGGCGAACCTCATCGCGTTCTCTTCGAACTGGTTTGGCTAAAGTTCCGTGGCAGCCCTGTGAGTGTTTTTGCCTTCTTAATTCCCAAGGCTACGTTTTCTGTTGGGTTTATGATTATTTGAATAATGGATTGTGAAAGTGTTTGAATGACATGATAATTGGATATGTTTGGT
Organism: Fraxinus floribunda; assembly: GCA_903798395.1. NCBI lineage: Eukaryota > Viridiplantae > Streptophyta > Magnoliopsida > Lamiales > Oleaceae > Fraxinus > Fraxinus floribunda. The sequence goes on along the minus strand of CAIGRS010205911.1, from coordinate 15,066 downwards.
TGTGATAACTGTGCAATTGGCCTTTACTAGAATACACATACTTGAAATGCAAAGCTATCTCCATAATTATGGGTTCTAAATTTATTAGGTGAAATTTACATTTCCCTACAAGTTGTGTAAGATTTGGAAAGTATGTGTTACCTTTTTGATATTTTTTGTTTTAACTGAAATGATATTGTTTGCTATCTGCAGTTGTGAAGGCTGTTGCTACCCAAGATTCGGCTGTGGAATTGCCGCTGACTGCAGAAAATGTTGACGGCATATTGGATGAGATTCGGCCTTATCTCATAGCAGATGGGGGTAATGTTGCATTACATGAAATTGATGGAAATGTTGTGAAGGTGAAGCTACAAGGAGCATGTGGCTCCTGTCCAAGTTCTGTAATGACGATGAAAATGGGCATTGAGCGCCGCTTGATGGAAAAGATCCCTGAAATTGTTGCTGTTGAATCAATATCTGATGAAGAAACTGGTCTTGAGCTGAATGAAGAAAACATTGACATGGTAGATACATCTTTCCACTAATATATCCATCTACGGTTACAGTCATTCATTTTCTACAGTAGTTTCGTGTTCCATAGATATGTTTTTACCTCATATAAATTGATATAATGTTACCATGTTGCCTGAAGTTTTACAGTTTGGAAGAAGGAAATCTGATATATTTGTTATCAAAATAAGATTGGATCTAACTCGGTTAAAATAGTTTGTATGCAATATAGAAGAGTGCTCTTTATGAGTTAAAAGAAACAGAAAAGAAAATTATAGACAACAGTCAGTGGAGGGCTCATGTTGTGATGGGAGGTATCACTAGAAGTACGATCTGGGTTATTGAGGTATTATCTTGAGTTGGTGCTAGAAAGATAGGGAAAGAGCTGTTGAACTCGGTTTAGAACATGAAGAATTGTGGTGGATTAATGTAAAATTGGTAAAGTAGTAGGGATCCGAAACATCATCATTTAGGGGAAAAAAATCTAATCATATGTTGAAGTGCAAGAATATGGTGCTGACGCATTACTTGCACACTTATGGTTTCACTTTTCAGTTCGAATATGAAGTCTTCAATATACATTATCATTTAGTTAAATTTTTAGTTATAATGAACTTTTCTAATTCATCTGGCACGATTCTAATTGGATACCCACCTAACATCATTGAAATGCCATGCATGTGGAAACCTAGAACTCTGAATTGTGAGAAAAATAGGATGCAAATTCAGTATCATAGTATAGACAGATGGATTTTGGCACAAGAACCTCTCCAAACCTTTTGCAGCTAGACCTTAAATTATTGACATGAAGTCAATCTTCACATCGAGTTATATTAAATGTTATTTAGTACTTCCTCTCATCATCTTTCTATTTATTTAACATGCATGAGTAATGGCATTTATGTTAACAGTAGTACTGGTGCTGTTTGTTGAAGTTTCAATAGCCACAATTTCTCATTCTTTTTCTATGAAGTTTCTTGCCTCAAAAATTTGCTTGACTGTTTTAGGTACTGGAAGAACTACGACCTTACCTTGTTGGGGCAGCTGGTGGAACTTTAGAGCTTGTGGCAATTGAGGAGCCAATCGTGAAAGTTCAGATATCAGGTCCTGCGGCAGGTGTGATGACCGTTCGAATAGCAGTGACTCAGAAACTGCGAGAGAAAATCCCAGCAATTGCTGCAGTTCAACTCTTGTCATAAGAAATTACTTGGACCTTTTTTCTTGTCAAATTTATCCAACGAACCCAATAAATTGATGACCTAGTGAAGCTAATGGAAGTGCAGTGTTGAATTTAAGCCTTGGTGAGAAAATGGTTGGCCTAGTTGTATAATTCAGAAGTAGCAGGGTACATCATACATGGGTGCAGAAGATGCCTACTGCTTTATTATGTACAGTTTATCGGCTCCAGTCAGTTGATCAGTGTCACTTACACTTTTGTGAAGAAATTTTTTTGCTTCGACAGTTAATAACTACTTTGTTGAATGAATTGTATGAATGGCCGGGCCTTAAATGGGATTACAGAATGTGCCGTGTGTATGAAGTGTCTGAGACACGAATATAAGAACTCTTAGTACTTGTACAAACTGAAGTGGAGCGTGCAAAAATGCAAATAAAGTCTCGTAACTTAGGTGGATCGTGTTTTTAGGATTTTAGATCATAGATTCTCATTTATACTCCCTCCTCCATTCAATGTTTGATGTTCGCATCCAGAAAATGGAAAAGAATTTTTTTTTTTTACTGTTTTCTATTCAATATTTTCACTCAAGGTGACATGATTTTTTTAACAGATTTTGTACAGGAAGATTAACAGATTTTGTCAAAATTTTCACTCAAGGTGACAATGATTATGGTTCATTGTCCCAATCTGTCCTATCGAAACAAGAATAATTCAAGTACATGATTTTTTTAACAGATTTTGTACAGGAAGATTAATAGATTTTGAACAGGAAGACTGTCTTCCTGTACAAAATATGTTAAAAAACCATGTACTTATAACATGAAGGTCAAAACAAATACTTGATTCTATTGAGCTTGTCACTCCACCAAATAAGGTCATAATATTGCAACACTTACATTTAAAGTTATACCGAGCCAAAATCTTGAAACTAGTTTCGTTTTGGTACATGATAACCTTTCTATTCGTCCTATACATGTCTACTATCCCTATCGTTAACTCTCACAGATACTTTGCTCATGTAGTAATTTGAGTTTTAAACTTTTCTTTTATGATAGTTTATAATCCATCTCTATATCGAGTGTGCAATGGTTTCCTGTCTATCAAGAATGAATAAAATCCCCTCCAATGATATAAATTCATGACAATTCATACTCAAAATCAACTATGTCAATGATAATATATATTAGAAATCTACATATTTTGACAACTAAAGAGTATTAACCATAGGATCTTGGGTTTCTTTCTTCTGCAAACACTTGACAATTCATAAAAACCATTACAACGTGACAAGAGATCCTCAACCAAGATCACATAAGTGAGATAATAGCAGCAAAAGTTGAACTTACATGGAAACATTGCAAGATGAGAATAATCCCCGCCATGTGATCTCACAGTCGCGACTAGCATAAAAAAATGCCCGTAATACAACCATTACAAGTTGTATAAGAAGATAGGACAAATTCTGTTGTATAAAATCTAAAACAAATTGGAAATCTTCACGAAACTTAAAGATCAAGATGAATCTGAATAATCTCAATTTCTTTTTAACTTTTTTCTTCGACCCTCCCCCAATTCCATCCCAAGTCCTTCCTTGGACTATGCTGAAGGACGTGGAAAATTAACTGCAGTACCTAGTCAATATGATGACTAAAGCCCAAGGTTTAAAAGAAGCTGGCTCCATCTTGGTGTTTCTTCATCGAAGATGTAGGTCAGAGGAGATATGAGAACACCGCTGCCTCCAATCTGCAACAAATAACATATGGCCATAATGTTCACAAATCAAAAAGCCCCAGACTGGTGAGGGAGGGGGAGAGAGACTTCAGTTGAGCTAAATCGAAGAGGGACCATATGCAAAAGCAACCAGGAAAGGAAAAAAGCCTTCATATAAAACTTAACACGGGGAGAAAGAAAAAAATAACTTATGAATAGACAGATAGAGAGAGGGAGGGATAAAGGAGAAGAGAGAAAGCATGGAAGAAAAAAGATCACACATGACAAGACAATTGCAGGAGTATATTAAAGACAAATATCTTACGCAAAGATTTAAGGTTCTGCACGCTAGAGAATTTAATTACCTGCTTGGAAAAACATGAGAAAGGGGACTGATACCAGAAATACTGTCAATAAATAAAAAAGAACAACTACGCAGATTGTGTGATAATTTGCAATATCCAGTCCTCAGACATTACTTGTTTTATTGAAGATTCAAGACTATCCTACTTGAGACAATTGTACACATGGATATGGGAGCACTCCAATGTAATATATAAAGATAAGTTCCTCACCGCTCTAAGCTGCTGAACAGACTTGTACAGTACTTTCTTTGGTACACAAATAACTATGGCATAATAGTCAGCAGTCCCCCTTCCATCACGTTTACAAAAAACTGGACTTACAGTGGGCCCCTGCATGTGTAAAGATGAATCATATAAAGGAGCTCCTAAAATTGATAGAGGATGTAGATATTATTAATAGATGATGTGCTTGCAGTATATGTGAAAGCAATCAATAATCCCATTTGTCTCTGTGGGGTGGGTTGTATAGTGTTAACATATATTGTAGACACAACAGTAATATGATAGACAATAATTGTATTTACCTTGTATAAAATGATTCCCCAAGTGATTATAGGATACTTTGTATAGAGAGATTCTGATTTAATTTCCACATGATTATAGGCTGTAATTAGGGACATATCTTGTTATATAATGAGAAGAAACCCCCCATAGAGAGGCATTCAGACCATTTGATACATAGGTTGTGCTTTACTTTTCAGTGCTTTACTTTTCATTTCCCTTCTTTCTTATTCCTTTCTTCTAGATCAGTGGAGCGTTGAGAGTTTTTTCTTATTCTTTTAACAATATATGCATGAGATCAGTTGATTTCACCTGCAACCCATATAATGATGTTTGACTCAGTATTCGTTCAGCCACTTCCTCTGCACTGCTTCCCCTCATGTTGGCAGTTACCTGCCACAAGAATTGTGAGTACAGAAATAACAGGAACAAAAATTTTCACTACATAAACAAATAACTCGCACCGTGAACTGATCAACAGCCCTCAAATGTGCCTCCAATCTTTCTAGTATTTCATGTGTTATATCAAGCACACCTTTTCGTTGGTTGAGCGACTTTCTGCTTGCAACAAGGACAGCCTAAAAGATGAACCAAGGTCAAAAGACATTCCATAGACAAAAACTATTCACCTTCAGATCATATTCTCAAATTCCATTACATTTTGCTTACTTTGCAATATCAACAAGAATAGCAATTACCTGACTTTCTAAGATAACTCCACCTTCAATTTCTTTCAAATTATTTTCCCTCAATGTGGTTCCACTGCTCACAAGGTCCACAATGGCATCAGCTATCCCCATCTAGAAGATGGAAAAAGGTAAGCGGTCAGCAAAGAAATGGCAAGGAAACCACAGTACTACAGATAGAGATGCTGTAATACTATCCACGTGGTGAAAGGAACGTACTCAAGGAAATATAGTAAAATGCCATAGATCATCAAATAAAACAAAATAAAAATTCAAAAAGAAATCTGATACCATGTTTTGGAAAACTTTGAATATTAATATCTATAGACAAAAACCAATTACGTCAACCCACAAAATAGAAGGCCCCTGCATAGGATAAGGTCACTAATAATTGTTATTTAACAACCACCTAATAGAAATTCGACAAAAAATTGGTTTGTGAATGTTTACAAAAGAGTTCGTTATTCTCCCCCCAAGGCCTTGGCCCAAGCTTGCATTCCCCACCAGAAAAAATAAGGAACTCATTGTGCCTACAACTCCACACTATTTTATGAATGCAATTGCCATAAATACGAGCTAAGTTGTAGTGCATGGGCAATATTTCCAACATCTTACTCTTTAATTCACAGCACAATAACTCATGAATCAAGGCTTTCCAGATGCTAGTTTATCTTTTTATATGAATATTGTTTTGTTTTCTCCTTGCACTTCATCTGCCTCCTTTCCAAAAATGGAAGGTTAGGCAATAATCCAAGAAAAATTATAATTAAGGACATCCTCCATGGCACCAATATTAAGCCCTTGTTTGAGCCCCATTTTATCATAAACTCATTTTCAACCACATTCTTCAATAAAATAATTTTACATGTAAATCAAAAAATTTTAACATTATTTTTTAACCACACATTCACCAAAAATATTATTCCAAAGAACATTTTTTTTCTTCACATGGAGGGCACGTTCTTGACTTCCCCCACACAGTAACCTCTATAAAATAATAATGTTGGAAACAAAAAATTATTATTTTAAAGGGGTTATTAATTTATCGGCAAATGAATAATTTATTAATTTATCGATAAATGAATATTTATTAATTTATAGAGTATTTTATATTTTTATAACTTGTATTATTTTTACTATAATACATGTAAGAAATTATAAAAAAAAAATTGAATATGGTGAAATTCAAAATTTAATATGTAAGCAAAGAAAAAAGGTACATATATACATACATTAAAGAGGAAACATTAATGTACATGCATCGGCTTCAAAGTTTAATATCTTGGAAGATTAATTGTTCAAGTAATTCTAGTCTACGCTATAGAAATGTAATGGACATTGAACACTTTTTAAACTATCTTAGGAAAAATAAGCAATGATAGAATCTCCTACTAATGAAGATATTATTCAAGGGGTACTCAATACACTTAATAATGCCGATCATGATCTAGATGATAATCGTATTTTACCAATTATTTCTTCAAAAGAAGTATTTCTAGCAGTTGTAACCTTAACTAATTACTTTGTACAAAATTAAAAAAATATGACAAATGTAGTATTTGCATTGCAAAAAAATTAGGGATAAAGTTGAGTTTGGTTTGAGTGCAAAGAAAAAGCAAAAGACTTTAGATACATATTTTGAAAAATAGGCGAATTAAAAAATGATGTCAAATTAAAAGTTTGTTAATTTGTTAATAGTATGAACTTTTATGAATTTAAACAGTTATTAGTTTATATATTTGTTGGGTCTTAAATGATCTTTAAAAAAAAAAATTTATTATCTTATACAATTAGCGAGAATATTAGCTTAGTACACTGGCCTAAGTCGGGACCGAAGAATTTTTATTATTTAAGTGAGATTATTAATTTATTGATGTTCCACTGTAATTGTAACCTAAGAATTACACAGCACTTGCCAGTGTCCATCATTATATATACTCATTGTTTATCATTTCGAGGCATTATCTATTAAAAATGATGTACTACTCAGTAGGATCTGTCCAGAATGTAATTATTAGTATTAGTACCTAATAAAATAAGATGGTGATCAAGCCTTCGAACTATTTAGCTAAATGATGTTATTCCCAGGACAACTGAAATTGAAATCTTCTAGTTTGCACTCCTACACAAACCTTGTAGAACCAAATTTTGCTACTTCTCTTAAACAAAATCCTACCTTCAAAGAAGCACGTCAACATGCATTTAATTCACTCGTACTATTCCAAAGAGAATAGCCAGATATGTCATCTTGCAATTGAATTTCATTTTCAAACACAGTTTTACCTNCTACTTCTCTTAAACAAAATCCTACCTTCAAAGAAGCACGTCAACATGCATTTAATTCACTCGTACTATTCCAAAGAGAATAGCCAGATATGTCATCTTGCAATTGAATTTCATTTTCAAACACAGTTTTACCTTACCATTAACTTCACTTTTTCAAGCATTTTTTACAATTCTTAGTTTCTGTTAGTACTTCCTTTGTTTATATTAGTAGAGGAAGAAAATAAAAATGTTGTTTTCAGTTATATGCCTCGACTTGTTTTATGACAAGTCATGCTCCAAGACCTGAGATATTAAAAATAAGAATGTCATGTTGCATATAATTAGCAATGGGAAATGGAAAATTGCACAAAGAGACAACCATAACTTCTAAGTGTGGGCCCTTGACAGTTGACGCTAGGACTTTCATGCCAACTCATCCAGATCACTAACCCCAATATTCCATTCCTATCCCCCAGACAACAACCTAACAAGACAAAAACTGAAAAAGAAAATGGAGATTGGTCACAAAAAATTAAATAAACAAATTAACATCAAGCTCATTATCATCTAGGAAGGCATAGTATTGTTGGCGTGAGTAGAGTAATTGTAGGAAACCTTAGTTAGGAATTCTTCCATAATAGTAAATGTAAACCCTTATTCTGCCCTTCATATTTGCCTAAAAGACTGCCATTACCTTGTATATATGGATGGATCTTCCTATTTATTTGTAAGCTGTACATTGGAATATATATACAGAACAGAAGATTTGCAAGGATTGACATGTTATTAGAGCCGTACGATCTCGAGATACCTGTTAGCCCAGTTTTTTCTTCATCCTTATGGCAGCCATTGGAGACTTGATCCCCTCCGGCAACCAACCACCAAATACCGACATCTCCTTGATCGAATTTACCTCCAAACTGACTGAAGCTTTGAACAAAGCTCAGAACCCGACTGCGACAGAATCTTCTACTACTTAGATCGGCATAAAATTAGATCGTTCCAACTACACTTTGGTCCCAAGTTGTCGAGATGTATATCTCCAGCAAAGACAAGTTGGGATATATCAATGGTGATACTCCACAACCATCCCTGACCGACCCATCCTTTCGCAAATGGCGCACCAACAACGCCATAGTCAAAGGATGGCTCATTAACTCCATGGATCCATAATTGATATGGGATTTTATCGGAATTCCAACTGCAAAAAATGGTTTGGGACTCCATTGCTTCTACCTACTTTGATGGGAGTGACACCTCCCAAGTTTACGACCTTCGACGACGTATGAGTCGACCATGCCAAGCCAGAGGCCCTCTTGAAAAATACTATCTAGACCTTCAAGGATTGTGGCATGAAATCAATTTTCGTCGCCCTAATCCTATGAAATGCCCGGATGATTTAAAAAATATAATTTTCTCCAAGAAGAAAGGGTGTACGTTTTTTTAGATGGGCTAGATGATAGACTTGACCAAATAAGGAAAGATGTGCTCCAGCTGCAACCTTTCCCAACCGTGGAGCAAGTTTTTGCACTGGTTCGCCGTGAGACCATCTGCCAAGTTGTAATGAAAGGCGGTAATACTGATGAAACTCCTAGAGCAGTTTTGGCATCCAAGAGTATTAAAGTTGCCCCCACTGTTCAATCTAAAATGGGTGGAAGCAACGGACAACCTTCAAAGACTCGGCCCCTCCCCGATGGACAGAAATGCTCTCATTGTGGAAACAAGAATCAAAAACCTTGACAACTGCTTTCAACTTTAAGGGTACCCTGACTAATGGCATGATCTCCAAGCAAAAAAACGGCATGATGGTGCTGGTTCAGGGAAAGAATATGATGCTGAGGAGTGGGTACAACAGCAATTGCTATTACAGATTTGCATCTCTCTCATTCCACCCGAGTCCACCCAAGCCAACACCTCCTATGCAGATTCAGGTAGTGTTTTTGCATCTTTCAGTGCCCCTAGAGATAATTACAGAGATTCTTGGCTCCTTGATTCCAGTGCCACAGATCACATGATGTTCGATAAAGCAGATTTTACGACAACATCATCGCCAAAAAGAACCATGATTGCTAATGCAAATGGCGTAATCTCCCCAGTAAGAGGCGTTGGTTCTGTAACTCTGTCCACTTCTCTGCAATTATTTAATACATTACTTGTTCCATCACTCTCTCACAAGTTATTATCCGTTAGCCAAGTTACAGCTGAGAAAAATTGTGTTGTGCTGATTTATCCCAATTTTTGTCTTATCCAAGATATTCTCACCAAGGAGATAATTGGACATAGTACTAAGAGACGGGAGTTATACTACATGGATGATTTCAGTGTAGGCCGAGCACAGCACATGCACCTTTCACTTGGACAGATTTGGTTGTAGCGCCTCTGGTTGGGTTATCCATCCTTTAGCTACTTGAAGCATTGATTTTCTTATTTATTTTCTCAATTGTCGATTTCTAACTTGAAATGTGAAATTTTCGTTTTGGCCAAGTCATCGAACTAGCTATCCTTTGAGCATGAATAAATGTACTACTCTATTTACTTTAATTCATTCTGATGTGTGGAGTCTATTGCCTATCTCTGTTGGATTTGGTATAAGTAGTTTGTGATATTTGTCGATGATTGTACACATATGACATGGTTATATCTGTTGAAACACAAAAATGACGTACTTGGTGCATTCCAAGCATTTCATAATATGGTTCACACTCGGCTCTTGGCACAAATTCAAATTCTTCACTCGGATAATGGTGCCAAATATGTCAATCATCACTTCCAAGATTATTTTCGAAAACATGGTCTCCTCCATGATTATAGTGTACAATAATTATGTGAGTTTGTTGATTTATTTCATGCATTCGAAAGAAGTTAAATAAATTCGACATAAATAAATCATCATAAAGTCCGATAGGGGATAGAAATATACCGTTATGTCTCATGTGAATCTCTAAGTGTTCATAAAACAGCATACATTCTTGTATATTCGCATCCGTCATAGAGATATAGTCGGGTCGTATGCAAGGGTAGGTCCAACATTACTCGAGAGAGATTGTTGGATATAATATGAACATTGATTCGTCATAATTAGATTCGTGTTGTCAAATTATAAAATTACGATTAGAAATAATTATTACTTGGGGATTCGGAATCCTAATGTGTCATTTATTTATAAATTACATAAAATTTGTATTCAACCATAACTTGCATTTAGTTTAGTAATTCACATTTGCATCCTAGTTAATTTAATTCTAATTAATAATTTGTGGCAAAATGATATACGCAGATGTAAGGAGTAAATTAATTCTCACCAGTGGCAAAATTGAATACAATTAGGATTCTATTATCTCTTGCAGCAAATCTGGATTGGCCACTGCAACAGTTCGATGTAAAGAATGCATTTCTCCATGGAAATCTTGAGGAGGAGGTGTACATGGATGTCCCACCAAGCTATAAGGTATCATCAACTATCAATGTTGCTTGTAAAATTGGAGAAAGTACTATATGGATTGATGCAATCACCTCGAGCCTGGTTTGGGAGATTCAGTCTAGCAATGAAGAAGTGTGGCTACAAACAAAATAACTCAGATCACACTCTCTTCTTAAAACACCTACTGGGCAAGGTAACATCTTTGATAGTCTATTGGGATGATATGATCATTACATGAGATGACGTTTAAGAAATACCTCGACTTCAAAAACAGTTGGCAACTGAATTTGAGATGAAAAACCTAGGAGAATTCAAGTATTCTTTGGGAATCGAAGTTGCTAGGTCACAACGAGGTATATTTCTTTCACAACGGAAGTATATATTAGATTTGTTATATGAGGTATGTTGGAATGTAAGCCTGCAGATACTCTTTGTCATTCAAAACCACAGACTCAGTGAACATCCTGACCAAGTACTAAAGGGTAAAGGAAGGTACCAGAGGCTAGTTGGGAAGCTTATCTATTTCTCACATACACGTTCAGATATTGATGTATATGCATAACCTAAGTAAGAATTTATATGGATGTTGTTGACCCCGAAAAACGTGAGCTTACGTGGACAACATATGTCGGGTACACTCACGCCAACTCAAGCAAATTCCGGCGCGTTTTGACCAAAGTGCCGGTGAGAAGCGGGATGAATGTGAACACGGGAGATGCTTTACGGCGTGAGATAAAAGTGCAAGCACCGACGGTGGAACGAAGATGATTGCGCTCACAACAATCATCGATTGAATATCAGAGTAACTCATAACAAGATCAAATAATGTGTATGGAGAAAACTAGATAATATGTATAGAATTTTGCAAGATAATTTATTATTAAGGGTTTAAAATCCAAGAATCCAACCCCCTTTTTAGTTAAAAAAGGTTTTATTTATAGTGCTTCAGTCGACGCGGTGTCCGTTGGATCAAAACCACGTGGCCTCATCTTCTTGATTGAGGCTTCACATCACTGTTTATCACACAATAAATACATTGACAATAGGTCAGCCGCACTAAACAATAGGTTGACACACTTGACATTCTTTATTATAAACGTTACATCAATCAATCCTAAAGATTGCCTAAGGATTTTGCAAGAGACAACTTCAACTTTATGAGCTCAAGGTACATTAAGGGCTTCAGAGGAAGGTTTTTCTCGTGAAGAGCTTCGGCTCCTTCCATCTTTTACACAGCGCTTCGGATTATGCACTTCAACCGTTTAGACAATGTTTCGGCTTAAGAGCTTCAACCATTCATATGATTTCTTCACTTTTGACCATTGGATCTTTATTGACTTTTCTGCTCACGTGGTTTGCTACGTGGTATTTTGACTTGAGGCGAGGCGTAACAGATGCTGCGATTCGAATACTTCGGTATTTGAAGTCCACTCCTGGAAAAGGACTTATGTTCACAAAGAATAAACATCTACGGATTGATGGCTTTACAAATGCAGATTGGGCAGGGGATATCAAAGACAGAAAGTCTACTTCAGGCCACATGTTTGTCGCAGAAATCTTGTTACCTGGAGGTGTAAGAAACAAAAGGTAGTGGCATTGTCAAGTGCTGAAGCTGAGTTCAGTGGAATAGCTTAGGGACTATGTGAACTTCTATGGCTTAAGAAGTTGTTGACCGAACTTGGAGTTAACATCACCTCGGAGATGAATCTTTTCTATGACAACAAGGCCGCTATTGCCATTTCTCATAATCCCGTTCAATATGATCATACCAAACATGTGGAAGTAGATAGTCACTTTATCAAGGAAAATCTCGAAGCTAAAATTATTTGGTTTCCTTTTGTAAAGTCCGAAGACAAATTGGCCGACTTACTCACTAAAGCCATATCCAGCAAAGAATTCCACAGCTCACTCCAAGTTGAACATCCAAGATTTGTATGCACCAACTTGAGGGGGATGTTGGCTGAGTAGAGTAAAAGTAGGCCCCTATTCTACCCTTTATATTTGCCTAAAAATCTGCCATTACCTTGTATATATGGACGGGCTCTTCCTATTTATTTGTAAGCTGTACATTGGAATATATATACAAAACAGAAGATTTGCAAGAACTGACAAGTATATCCATGTCAACTGTCTAGTTCTTACTGCAGGAATTGCCTCCAGAGCTCCATCAGCGCTTGAAAAAGTGACATGCTTCAATCCATTTTCTTTCACAAACTTTGGACCCAGCTGGAAATAGAAATGCAGTATTTAATGAACATGGAAACTCTGTCAATTAGAACAAATATAAGAGAAGAAAAGAAAAAACAGAACAAAGATTCATACATATGTGAAGCCAGTTGCAACCCGCAGAGGTCTCTCAGGTGTCCACTGCGGCATTTGTGCTAGCTCTTGTAAAGAATTTATATTCTCAAAAATGCCATACTTGGGTATCTGGCCAAAAGAATACATTATAGTTTTCACAAGAAAAAGATGTGTAATATGTGAGACTTTGTTAATTATATAGAAAATGACTTACCGCTAGGGATAAACGACAGTCTCCATAGTCAAGAGCTTCATGGACAAGGATGAGATCTTCGTTACCCTGTCAAACAAATTTAAATAATTAGAACCTAACGTAAGAATCCCACAAGTTAATGATCCAAATAAAGAAAACAAAAGTATCAGCCTAGATCCAACAAAATCACGAGCACCAACTGCTGTGACATCTATTTCTTTTTCTTAACATATAAAAGAAAAATAAAAAGAAGAGCCTTATATTTCTAGTTAGTTCTTTTTGTTTTACTCGTTTGAAAGGGCACAAAGAAAATGAATTAGAATAACTAAACTTGTTTGGATCTGTTTGCAACTTATACAAAACGAAAATACTATACAATGAAAAGACAAGGTTATTAATTTCAATAATACAGAACATGATGAAGACATAATTAGAAAATATCGACACGGACAAAAACAAAAATATTATACAACAAAAAGACAAGGTTATTAATTTTAATAATACAGAACCACTATCGTAACAATTGACAAACACATATTTAGAAAATATCCCTGAAAAAAATAAATTATTTTGTGCTTGCTTTTTATTGTGTCTATGATTCATAGCAGCATATGCATGCAACTTAACATTGGTATTCCAAGTTTCTCTCAAATCTTTCTTGAGGAAAATAGATGGGGAGGTCATGGAGAGAGAGAGTGAAATGTGTCCACTACTTCTTGTTTCTAATTAATGTCCATTTTTCAAATTTTTTGTCAATTTTTCAAGAGTGTACCCATTTCTCTTCAAAAGTGTTGCAAGATTCTCCATCTTCCCTTTAGCACGAAACATTTAAGCATTCTCGTCAAACAAGATAAAATTGATGAGAGTTCTAGCCAATTAAGACACTAGTCTTTCTCGCCAATGTAGATTCGTTAATTTTGCCTAAATTTAACTAGAGGTCATTTTAATAAAAGGGCATTGTAGACATTTTGCACGTCTGAGCAGCGGGAGAAAAGTTTCATTTTGACCAAAAAAAAAATAGACGTCCAAAAATCTGCCCATCTTTCTGCCTGGTAAAATATGTTCTTATTAAAAGATAAAGAGGAGAGAACTTGCAGAACAAATATATTACTACCTAGTCAGCACATAATTAATCTTTGAGAATGTGCAGCCAACAACACCGACTGGAGGCATATAATGTTCTTTTCATATTAATTACAAGAATCCTTCAACATACGGCAACATTCTATATGGATCTCCTAGGATATGAAAGTATAGATATCAAGTTTCCAAAAAAATTGATAATAACTCTAGATAGAACAACAGAATGAAAAGAAACAAAGAAATGGTAATGATTAAGACTAGAAGGGCCAATCCTATCATGAATTTGAAAATACAGTCACGGGTTCCATCCAAACTGGAAAATAATGGAACACGTAATGAAAACTAACATGCAGTGTTATATGCACAGAAAGTAACTCTTCACATTCCTTTCAAACCGTTGGAAATTATGAAGAACCTTGAACAGAAATTTATGTAGGCACTATTATTTTGAAAGAAGAAAACAAGAAGTAAAAGAAAATTAGATTTATTCAGATATTCATAATTATTTCTATTTTAATTGTATCAATAGATCATGTTTTCAGTTTGTAAAATTAAAAATGACATTCTCAAGAGATTTGTGATGTTATCATCGAAGGAGGCAATGAATCTCCTCCAATGTTGAAAAAATTCAAAACGTACACTTCGTAAAAATGTCTTACCTTGTAATGGGGCCTTATTTTGGTATTCTCGTAAAGAACAGATTGAGGAGGCAATGCATCTCCTCCAATATTGTAAAACTCAAACTATACACTTTGTAAAAAAATTCCTACCTTGTAATGGGACCTTGTTTTGGTATTCTCTTAAAAATGCATTAAATCTATGTACCGTCTACCCTATGATGCTCGGACTCGGGTATGGGTATTGGATACGGGTAT
>CAIGRS010205900.1:0-16890 GCA_903798395.1 Fraxinus floribunda | reverse complement strand
TGTACCAAATAGGCGCTAAATTTTGAAAAATTAAACTTTAGTACTGATAACATATTATAAAATGAGAGGAAAAGAGAAGAGAAAATAAAAATATTTGTGTTTATTATAATGAGAATCAAAGTCTCATATTTATAGAAAATGTTTAGAGATACAATGATAATAATTTATAGAAGCAAAATCAGCCATCCACCTATCACGGGGTGCCAGCTCGGTGCCCCTTTATACAAGCCCCTGTACAAGGGGCCTTTTCCTTACAATAATCCCTAGTTTGGTTTGAATAAAAAAAATTCATAATAAAATTTGATTAAATGTGCAGTGAAAAAGTTGATAAAAATTATGAATCATGGTATGATTGAAAATAAATTTAAAAAATAAATTTAAGAAAAAACGACTTTCAAGAAATGGGGACCATGGGCTAAAGAAATTTTACTTGCATAGGAAATAAATAGTAGGCATGAAATGGAAGTATTATATTTTGAAGGGATTAATTTTACTTGCATAGGAAATAAATAGTCGGCATAATGGAAGTATTATATTTTGAAGGGATTAAGGATCACTTAACTTTGAGTGGAAAGTGTATTTAGATCACTCATTTTCAATTTGGTGTATTCAATTAGGATTAAATCATAATTCATGTGTACAGAACAAATTTTGACAAAAGTTTTACGCCCACTCACGTGTATGGGGCCCATAGGAATAAAAAATGAGAAAACAAAAACCTCATCCCCCTTACATTGTGAGTATCTGATTTTCTTCTGTGAACTATGCTTCTGTATATGACGCATGATTCATTCAATTAACCCAATTTTGATTTACTTGCAAATCTAGTCACTTTGTCAACTAATGCCAATTTAACTAATTAAATATGCTGATATCGACGGTAAAAATAATAAATAGCTATAAAAAGTTTCTACTATTAACAAGGTTGGAAAAGCCGTGCAACAACATCATGTTGAAGCCTCGGATGCTAGCAGAAGAGGAGACATTGTCATATAGATGACAAGTGTACATAATCAAAGACAAGTAATACAATGATAGATCGAGTATTGTCCAACAAGAATTGTCGATTTTGCCACGAATTCAAATGTGTCATGTTCTAATGAGGGGAGCCAAAATTTTGAGTTTGATTTGATTTTAATTAAAAACTACTAAACTTGTTACCTAAAGCTAGATTGTACTTTCAATCTTCGAGAAAATTGTATTTTATAAAAATGTCAAGACACCAACTCCGTCTATAAATTTCACTTCAATTCTCAATTTCTTGCATTAAACCAATACTACTTTGAGATGATGATTAGTTTTCCTACCTTTCTTAACATTCTCTCTCGAATAAAGTTAAACTTAATTTCACAACGTCCTACAAATCTATAAAAATTACACACACTTATAATTACATTAAAATATAGAATATTCAATTCAAAATCGCACAAGGCATAGAATAATGATATTGAGCCCATTGGAATTATAACATTAGCTTTTGTGGTGTTAGATTAAACGAAATGTGAAATTAAATGACTTATTTAATTATATTTATCATATAATGCTACATGAACATTACATAGATTGATGTTATAACCACAGTATAACAAATAGTATTACTCTAAAGCATAAAGGGGATATGTTTATCCCCTATTAGACCTTATTTGCGTTCTCTTGAAACAAAAATAAAACAACAAATCATCCCAGCTATTGAACATTAAAAAGAATCAACAAAAAAAAATAAAATTAATTGAAATCTAAATGGGATTTAAATACAGTTTATATCTTCATTATAAAATAATAAATTAACCTAGAATGATTTAATTATGTAAATATAAAATATGTGAAAAAGCCATCACCTGCCATTTAAGAGTTCATGAAAGATTTATGCTCTATCGTTACGTCATCTATTTTCTGACAAAGTAACATTATTCTGCGCCCAATTTCGAAATTCAAGCAAAGCCTTGAGACGTGTCATTTCAACATTAAAGGTGTGTTTGAGCCGCATTATTTTGGAAGAATATATTTTGAAATAGTAGATTGATGGAGAATGTGTGGTTGAAAAAAAAAGGAAAAACTATTGATGTGATGGAAAATATTATTTTATTAAAAAATGTGTGGTTAAAAATGAGTAGAAAAATGAAAACGAGAATTTTAATTTGAATCAAACATGGGCTAAATTTGGATATTTGAGACAGGTTTGAGACACGTTTTCCAATTTCAGAATCGCACGGACAAATGAAAAGTCGCACTTGCTGAACGCGAGAAGTAAAAGCCCCTACTTGGGAGAGGTGCCAAGTGAACCAGACGCACTAACATTTTTCTGCTCCAAAGCTCCATTGAAGGTCTATACATATAACTGCATTCACGTAATAATTTATTTCTATATCTTGTGTACTGTTGAAGCTAAATTCACGGCTATGTATTCGTATTTTTGTTTTTATGTATAGATAGGCGAAATGTCGAAAAGGGGAAAGAGGAGGGACGACGAGGAGGCACTTTCCGAAGGCGACGAGCCTCCAAAGAAGTCATCTAAGCCCTCAGCCGCTGCGGTCGATAACGATTCTGAAGAATCTGACAATATAGTCGTCTGCGAGGTATAAATGCTTGTTCTGTGTGATTCTTTGTGTAAATATTGTATTTCTAGGGTTTTTTTATGTATTTTTTGTTCGTTTGAAATTACAGCTTTCCAAGAATCGAAAAGTGTCTGTGAGAAATTGGAATGGGAAGGTTGTGGTGGATATTAGAGAGTTCTATTCTAAAGACGGCAAGGAAATGCCTGGGAAAAAAGGTTTATTTTTTCTCTTACTTTAATAAACAAGTAAATAAAACCTTGATTAACTATATCTTGTGTTGTTTCTCTGATTTTTTTGGTTTGATCTGTTGTCAAATTCTTTTCACAAGAGTAGTTGAATGTGTTGATTGAGTATCTGGATTTTATTTTTTTTCCTCTCAAAATAAGAAGATAGACCGTGTCATCATCATCACCATTACTGTTGTCTATCATATTTCAATTGTTATTATAATTTATAGATTTGTTTGGTTCGTTGTGTGGTGAAGGTTTTTCCCAATAATGTTAGACACAAATTAGAATGTTGGATCGAATTTGAAAATATATCGATTTTCTTGAGAACAAATGGTGCTTTTCGGTGTCTACCAGTCAAAAAAGGGAACTTATAAAGTAAGAACATAGAAAGAACAATCTTGTGAATTTATAAAACGTGTTAATGTAGGTTGGAAAAAAAGTTCCTTTTACTCGTAACTATCAAGCATGAAATGAAACACCGTGTTTGGTCCTCAACAATTTGATACTCATAAGCATTATGTACAGAAAAATGAGAATTCAACTTCTTAAATGCTTTTGATAGATAATTATGTGCATTAGTATAAACATTAAGTAAACATATGGCAGTTTCCAATATTTGAGTCGTCATCACTACTTGAAACATGGTTACATCATTTCTACTGAATAATTTGATACAAGACTACAAGTTTTGTAAGCTGAGGGAACCCTTAGAGAATGGTGGAAGAATGGGTGAGGCTACCTTTATTATTGTGGAATTGGGGCCTCGGAACTAGATTTCAGAGCCATTATCTTTAAATTTGAACCAGTGATTCTTAACTGCTGCTATTATTTCAATATCTGTATGACTATTGCCTGGTCAAAACTGGAGTTGCACTTTTAAGTTTGTTGTCATTTATTACAATTACTAAAATCAAATTAATATCTTATGACCATTAATGGAGGCAAATTCATGATACTTTTGGCACTTTGTTCAGGTATTTCCCTAACCATGGATCAGGTATGCTCCAGTCACGATTCTCCAACCCCCCCCCCCCCCCCCCCCACAACAAAGAAAAAAGGGCATTTTCTCTAATTTTCATATCTAAGTTTACAATGCCTCTTTATTTATCTTTCATTTGCAGTGGAAGATACTTAGAGATCACGTGGACGAAATTGACCAGGAGGTTGCTGATAATTAAAAAGCTGTTGGGAGTCTGGCTTTATGTTTTTGGTATTAGCAAGGAAACAATCAAGAAAGCTCAATTAGAACGATGTAACTAATGGAAAAGTCTCGAGTGACCCTATTTTGTCAATTATCTTCTCATGTTCTTTAACTATATTTAGGAAAGTAGTTTAGGGCTTGCAGGTTTATGCACCTGGGCCCGTACTCATACTTCTATGGTTGATATCAGTTGGAATACAGTTAATTACTATGAATGCTTTAACTGTTTTGCTCTACTTGAATACTCATTGTGATGTACCTTGACTGCACAGCAATTGGATGTTTCTAACATATACAGATCCGAGCTTGACGACTCACTGATTACCCATCTGCGTTGATTATGGATTAATGTCATTTCATGCTGAAAAGTAGAATGATGAATCCCTTTTGGAAGAGAAGTGTTCCTGTGACTCTGGCTGATTTCTGAATCAATGTGATATGTAACCTGTGCGCTGTTCTAATTGCTATGGTTCGACTCATCAGTCTTCAAGGGGTAAATATGTTTCCATGTTTTCCGTATGGCTGGTTTTCATAATCATTTTTTGGCCTGGGTAATTTGATTTCTGGAAGAAATGTTAAGCTATCAAATTTGATGAAAGCTTCACTTTTCAGAAAGTGTTTAAGAGTTATTAAATTTTACAAGGTAAGGAGTGAAAATCTGTGCAGTGTAACTTTTCTCATCCAATTTTATTATCGAGGCAAACAATGTGTGACTGTCTAGTTAGGCAGAATTCTAAAATGACACTTTCCTCTCGTGAAGTAATTCTACCAGTACAGCTCTCACTATGCATATTATGGATAGACAATGTAATAAAACAAGAGGGCATCATCATATTCTGGTTAAATATGTTGATCCATGTGAACATTATGGTTTCTTAACTGGAACAAGAAACCAAACCCGATTGCCATGCTTACTCAATAACTTGGTTTATTTGACTTAGGCACCAACGGCGATAGCCTTGCATCTAGCTGACAGACTAATAAGAATTTAAGAAGGCCTATGGTTGTACAACCGATTCTAGCAATATCGCAGACTTGCACTAGGAGAGAATAATAGATTGAGCATGATCTAGTAAAATCTTAAACGTCAAGCACATGCTTAGTACGCAGTATTAAAAAGTACTAGGTTGCCTTAACCCTAGACATATGCTTGGTCCCTTTTACTCATCCATTCCTCAAAAGCTTATGCATCATAGGGAATGCTGAGAATGCCTTCGTTGCAGAATTCATATTCCTCAGCTAATCTACACATCAACTCCAAGAATTCTGCATCATATAAAGCTGTTGTATGCACCATAAAACGTTTCGTTTTATCATTTACTCCAACTGCAACTGGAAGATAGCTCCTTGGCGCCATTGAAGGTCCTCTCAAGCGATTCACACTGCGAACACTCACAAATCTGCTCATCTCACTCCCATAGCTTGTAAGAACGCCCAGGTTTGTGTCTCATTCGCACTGTGCTTCTGTTTGATATTGATTTAACAGTATTTTGGTTGGCAAATATGATAGCAACATGTGAAGTTTCCACCCCTATTGCGTTTATGAGTACACTGAGCACCCTCAAATTACAAGTCACTTTTAAGAGTGCATTCTATTAAAGTGCTTGGAACATAGAAATCGAAAGCACACATTCTCCCGCAAAACTCTCATTTTAGACTCACTAGAAGGCTCCGTCGGTTCACTCAATTGTTAAGCACGTATTCAGACATCATAACAAAGTTTTAAAAGATTCGTTTGTGATACAATTACTGTAGCAATCATGAGGCAGGTACAATTCAATGTTGATAAATCAGGAAATAAATTATAATCTTCTAGAAATTTTGATCAATTTCGCTACGTTTCAAGGGAAATGAACCATGCTATTTGTATGTAATTCCTTGACAATTTTTTTGACAAAACGTCACTTGGTAGCCCCCTATTAGGGGGGGCGCCTGCACAAAACACCACTTGACGGCTCCCTATTGCCACCGCAGTCGCCCCCGCAATAGGGGGCCGCCAAGTGGCGTTTTGCCAAAAAAATTGTCAAGGAATTATGTACAAGTAGAATTATTGGATCGTGTGGATCATTTCTCACGTTCACTCGAACTCCACGTACGGAAATCTAACTTTTACTGATTTGGATACTTTTGTACTGTATAAAATTGATCTGATATTTTATGCTCTTCTTGTCTGAAAGATGATCACAGTCACAGACAGTCACAGTCAATGAAAGCAACTTTAGAGGAAAATCAATTATATAATTCTCCATTTAATCAACAACTGAGCGTTCCAAAAAAGAATTTAAGATAGATCTATACATCATATTCCTAGTCTGAACAGTAAATAAAATCCAGAAGGTATCATCCATGAAGTCCATAAACTACACGGACAAGTGTTGCCTGAAATAAATTTCCGTTCTCATTTTTTATTTTACATGGTTATATCATGTGCCACCAGTCGTAGCTGCCATGACTAAAATTTTGTGCATATTCGATGTGTCATGGAAGAATATATGACTGCATTTATAAATTAACGAACAACTCAATTTTATGCTTAAAAGCAAGTACGTACATGTTTGGCCTAAGTCTGATCCTGCCATTGAGCAGTAGAAGAAAATGTTAGTCTCATCATGCGTTGCTGGAATAGAAAATCAATTCTGACATTGGAAAAAGGACTAAAAATACTAATGAATAACAATACAACTCTTTACTACACAGAATTTTGTAAATTATAATACCTCCTACATGACAATTGCACTATGCAGCAGGGACGCTGAGGGAACCGATTCCTAGCACCCTAGATAGTGTCTGCATCACCGGGAGATTCAAGTATCAGGAAATGCTATAATGTCAGTAACTTCAACAGCAAATGATAATCGATAACTGTACCTCGCCAATTCGAGCATTAATTTTCAGAGGTACAAAATCATCAGCTCTTGTCACACCTACATTTACAATTGCAGTAGCAGCACCAGCCTCATGAGCCGCTCTGCATGAATCAATTTTAATTATTAATGTTCTTAAACACCATAAAATTCAATTGCAAAAATTATACCTAGTTCAACCAACCCAATTCAAATTTACAGGACAAAGTGATTAAATCATCAAATGCCTTCATCTACCACATAAGGATCATACACAAATCCTCTCCAAAGAAACACGACCATTTAGCAGTTTTAGTATATGAAGTTAACCATCTTTGTTCAAGTATATTAAGGTAATCATTTTTGGCTTAGTAATTATGGTAAAATATTTTAATTTCACTGTCTAAAACACGAGTGCATCACATATATCAACTAAGGCACTCACAGATGCCTGGGCAGCATGTTCTACCATTAGCAAACTGAAAATTAAAACAAATTACTAGTAGTTTTAGGAAACTCTTTCACTCACTCACTCACTCACAGATAAACATGCTCCATCTAGTTTAAAAGATCACCAGTTGGTCAGAGGTTCTGGTTCAGTCATCCTCGTATTCTTTTGTCAACAAAAGGAGAAAAGTTGACACGTAGTCCAGTGTCTTCTTTTAAGTTTTTATGTTAAACACAATAGAAAATAATGGCAGATTAATATATGCTAGAAACTAAAATTGCCTCGATATAAATGAGCAATTTGAATGCACCTGACTAGTCGGAAAGCAGACATGGTCATCAAAGAAGAACCAAGGACAAGGAAAGCATCACATTCCTTCACAGCTTCCATTGCTCTATCAGCTCTATCCTTGGGGACATTATCGCCAAAGAAGACAACCTGCAAAGGTATAAAATACATCAGACCAAGTGACTAATATAAATGCAACCAGATTTTAAATCTAGCCAAAATCACTCAATATATTGATATTGGACAGACGCTCCTCTACCTATATGTGTAAATAACATGAAATCCCGAAAAATCAGGCAAGATATCAGAAATATTGGTGAGATTTTGGTGCCAAATACCATTCTTAACAGACGAATTCTCTTGCTCCTGTCACGAAAAATTAGTAACTTTCCACTAAAAAGGAGACCATTAATATTTGTTCTCGTAGTGACCGATGTGAATATGGCCTAACAGCGATATTCCACTTAGGCTTTTTGCAAAGCCAAACCCTATTTTTATTTAAATAACATTATATCAAAGTTAATACTCATAAAAATTAACTATATAGCCTTGTTTTTAACCAGCAAATATTCAAAAGACCGACCTCAACTAACTGGAATGCAAAATAGTCTGGTGTAACCCCACAAATCAAAGAATTTGATAATCAGATACTAAGTGAAAGTATAAATATAAAAATGAATCCATTGATTAGAATGATCGTGACTACGAAACGAGAATTATGGATTATCTTGCCAATCAACTTCATGTCAGTTAAAAGAATGATGAAAATGGTCAATATTTATAACAACATATTTGATGAGAGATGAAGAATATCTATATAATCCTATAGTACCTCTGTAAATTGTTAAAAGTCGAAGGAAGAAGCCAAAACATGTCAACAGTAAACATTGAATACGCATTTGAGTTTGCACCAATTTATATGAATGGATTATAATCACTATTCTACAAGGAAACATACATTCTCCAAGAAGCATGCATAAGGGAACATCTGAAACGGATTAAATTTGCTTACATCAGGTTTCAGTATTCCTTCGCATCTCTCACAATTAGGAATATAGAACTCCTCCTCCCAGAATTTCTCATTGATTTCAATATCTCCATCAGGCCTTTGCTTCATTCCAAAGCTCTTGTCAGAGCGACTATCGTAATCTAAACTTTCAATTGCTTCAGCCCACTGCAAAACACAAAAGGCGTGAGCTTGAATCCATTCTATCATAGAAATTGAGATAACAATAGTTACAAGATATGGTACTTGAGAACCTATAAGTTGGACCTAACATCACAAATATAGAGCTCAATGACAAATCTTTTAAATGGGATCTTTAGATTCTGAGATTTCATTTGGAAGAAGATTGAGCTATTATTTTTTTCCCATGATACCAAGAGGCAAACCTAATTAACAAACATTAGGCATTGAATCATGGAAATTATTTTTCACTTTATTTCATATTTATTTACTAGGCTATATAGTGGTATTCTGATGAAGAGAACTTCTTCAAACAAACTGATTAAATTGGGGCTAAGAAAGAAAAAAAATAGTTAATAAATGTTCTTATTGAGCAAAGCTGTTCTCTAAAACACAGTTGCTAGTAATCAAAGTAAAACAAATACTCTAGACCTTACTAGAAAATCCAAGATTCCATGTAAAAGTGTGCAACTTTAACATATAAGGCCTCAAATCTCCACTGACATAAAAGATAAACCTTTTCTTTTTGTCCTTCACGCAATAGCTAATACAACTAATATATTTGAAACACCAAGCAGAAAGAGTGAAGTCATTTACAGTCAGAAAAAAAGAGGCATAGTCACTACCTTGGCTGATGAAGAAAAAGCGACCTTAAGGAAGGTAGAAGTTCAGCAGCATGTAGATGGGATTTTTATTCCTACTGTATGAGTTTGAGACAGGCAATTGTATCCCCTTCTATATTCCTCTCTTATTTTTTTTATAACATAAATGATGAGTCCAGATGGTATTTTTCTCCAGATCTCCAAATTATATTAATGAAAATATCTTTTAATATGCCTAAATACATCATTTACTGGTTTTAACAACTAAAGGTGAGATATTAATTCGATCTTAGGACATTTGTGATCAGTGACAGACATTGCATGCTTGGTTGGTGACTGGTCATAAGCAAATGTGAATTGAAGGCATTTCCTCTGATTGGTATCAGATCTGATTTCATATGTTTACAAACAAAATCGATGCATAGAGCAATAGAGAAACAACAGATATCTCTCTATGAACCCCCAATTATCACCTCTATTGGGAAGGATAAAAACTGAAGATAACTTAACATATGGATGTTTCTTGACAGAAATCCTGGTGGAAACAAGCAATGACAATAAAATCTCTCAATTTCTACAGATCCTTTTAATCGATCTTCTCTGATGCAAAAACCATAAATCACAACAACTAATTTACCTCCTATATACTTTCTTGACCTTACTTACTTGGAGTTAAAATTTATTCAGATGAAATTAGAAATTAAACAAAATCCTAGAATTTCCCCCATAGTTTTATGGAAAGAAATCCATGCACATTGCAAGATCTGGTGAGGAGGATGTAATCTTTTACTAAAGCCGTAGTATAAATCCAATAAAATTATTAAATCAGCATCCTCATGAAACTCAAAAAGATAAATTTCAACCAAAATGACAAAAAAAAAATGTAGAATAGGACTTGAATTTCAGACAAACAAAAGAACTTGACAGAATTACTACTGTGAAACAATAACTCATAACCTTTGGATTATGAGCCTTCACTAGGTCTTGAAATGAATTTCGAGGAAGAGAAAAACTGCAATCTGTACAGGCAACAATATATACAGTCCCGTGTAACTCAATTGGGTTGCTGCCAGCACGATGGTGCAGCCTGTAAAAGAAAATGTTATTCTAGATTCTAGTACAGACAGATTGGGACTATTTCACAAAACAAAATTTATGAATTTAAGGGCCGTTCACCTGTCCACATTTTGTGTAATCGTAATATTTATGCGGCCTGTTTTTTCAAGAGATGCTACTGCAATATGACCAGTCCCTGGTTGTGCGGCAGTAAAACGTCTCCATCCAGCATAGCTCCTTGCCCAATACCGTCGCCGTGCCCGAGTGGAACGCATAAATTGCTGCACATTGATAATAGTGCACGCGCAAATTATAAATTTGAATTATCAACAAGAAAACAATTTCAGGTACAAAAAAGAAAATATTAAGTTCTATTAACGGGGTCTCTCTTTCAACCTCATAGTTGATGAATGATAAACACAGTCCCTTTAGATTCAATTCCAACACCATTCAGGTGTTTGAATGAGATGATATCACTAAACAAAGAAGCAACTTTTCATTCAATGCATTGTGTTAACGAAATTCAGGCCCATGCACACACAAGACTTGCGTATGATACTCCAGGAACGGACAATATGCCATCATTGATGACAACCCACACTACTAAATGAATAAACTTAACCAACATAAAATCAAACTTCTTGACTTCTGAAAAAGAAACATCAGATATTTTAAATTGCTATTTTCCAGCATCGAAATTGAAAGACAGCATGCATAAATGACTTCTCAATCTGTCACTTCTATACTTTAACAATTGATGCAGCCTACAGACGGTTATTCAACTCTCTCACGAGCATCTTCAAAGTTTCTTATAACATGATTAAGCGGTCAAATTTGTTGCCTACATCATTCTTTTTTTGAGGTGAAGTCTGCATGGGAGTTAAATGTATCTGAGACTTCTTTCTTTAGTCCAATACTCATGTTCCATTAAAGTACACAGGCCTTTTTATGGCTTAGGGGACTGAATTCACAAAAGCTTCATTGTTCCATTTTTTCCACAAAAGAACCCAAATCATGTCACTCAATTAAATTGTTGTATATAGTGAACTAATTCTCATAAATCTTCTACTACGGTGGGTGTCTTCCCAACTCTCATTCTAAAGGGAAGGAGATTGGGGGAAAGCACTGACGAGAATGAAAGATCAAAATGAAGAAAGAAATTATTACAGTGCACGCCTTCTGATCACCTGATGAGTAATTGGTTTGAAACCAGTACTGTAAGCTCCATTTGGGCTGCCAAGATGAGAAACAGATTAAGAACATCAATGAATTACCCTTCTAAATTCTGTGAATTTTTTATTTTTTCAAAACCATGATAAAATTACAATTACCATGTTATGATCCACATTCAAGTAACAATTCTTGAACAAGTGCATGTAAGCCAACTTAGCCAAGAACAGCAAGTTACCATATATTAGGCAATGGAAATAGACTCGACAGCTACTTTAAAGCTAATATCATTTAATAAGCAAAAAACTTCTGAAATGACTGCAAGAATCCTTAATAATCGAGAAGTAGGTTTAAGAGTTACACCAAAAAGCAAGACAAGGAGAACTTTCTATACTTCATAAAATTTGGATTACAGATGTTCATAAAGCTATGGAAGTGGATGACATTCAACTATGTTTGTGTGATAGAACACCGACAAAACAACCACTCAAAAATCATTCACACTTTCTGTGAGGTTCATGTTAAAGAAGACAGAGCAACATCATGAAGGTGAAATTGCTGCATTCTTTCTAAACCTACGTATATTCTTTTAAGTTGAGAAAAGTAACCTTCTATAATCAGGGATTCCACTTTCTGTGCTAATCCCAGCTCCAGTCAAAACAACGAGCTTTGAACTGCAAAATGATTCAACAAAAATGGGTCAGAGATTTGTAGAACATCCCATGACCATTTTTCAATAGCAAGATAAAGAAAATTAAGCATAATAATTACATGACCAAATTGAGGCCACAAATCTAGTCCGAGTTTCACAACCTGACATATCAGCACGTAACTTTTAGGTGTATAGATCATTAAGACATGAAGAACATAGAGCGTTTGATAAGGGAAAAACAAACTTAGCTAGGCAGATTGGCATATGTCAAATCTTCACACAACCAATCAAGTAACTGTAAATGAAATGTCATTCTGGACCTTGATTCAAAGCAACAGGTTTGTTGCAGACTCATTCATCTTCAACCGTTAGATCAATCAATCTTTTGAGAATTCAGAAAACAAGAGAAATCACAAGATGATTTAACATATCACCTCTAATCCAACAATTAGCACACAACATAGTCAACACTCTTTACATGCTATATATCCACAAGATCTTCCACTAATCTACAGATTATATGAACTGACTTTAAACTGATTATCTTATATACGGACAATAAGTATTATGAACACATCGGGCAATGACAGGTCACAATTTACTTCAAGGATAATTAGCTAAAAAGNTATATATCCACAAGATCTTCCACTAATCTACAGATTATATGAACTGACTTTAAACTGATTATCTTATATACGGACAATAAGTATTATGAACACATCGGGCAATGACAGGTCACAATTTACTTCAAGGATAATTAGCTAAAAAGGAAAAAGCAACATTCTTAAATTACTTAGTGAGATAGAAAAGTGATGCGGTTGATTTAAATAAGCCCATTATCGATTCTTTAAATTCTCAGAAAAAAAGAGAAAACACAAAGATTCTCATCAATCTCATTGTATCACATCATTGTCTATCATGGAAACATAGTTTTTCCAAAAAGGAAAATGCTGGATATCTTAGAGAATGAACAGAACATAATTCTTGATGATTAAAGCGCGTTGGACCAATAATTGTTATTATTATTATTATTATTTTTTTGCGGGGTGGGGGGTTGGGGTTCTCCTGTAACTCTCTGAACCCATTGAGATCTTTGCATACCTCCTATCAAAGAACTGATACAAAAGATCAACATCTTCGGCCCTTGGGGGATCTGAATATGGCAATATCTTTTTGTCTCTCAAAAAATTAGAAGGTCGCTTTTCTTCATTTTCTAATGAGATACCTGGAACTGATATCCGGCATGTTGTTTGAACAAACTTCACTGATCTTTGAAATGGTATGACTCTTCTCACTCTGTTTAGAATTTTTCTGTTTCTGCTGATTGATTGAAAACTGTCTGTCGATGAGGAAGAAAATTAATTAAGGCCTATCTACACAGCACAATCACCATATACACAGATGAATCCTGTTAAAGGTCGCACAGAGTGCTAATAAACACAACGGAACTTGCCTGTCAATAACGTCCCTAGCAGCTCTCTTGAACCTCCGAACATCTGCATGTTCAGATGATATTGGATTACTAAAGTTTTATGAAAGCAAGCAAATCCCAGTTTCTGCAGCAAGGTTTTTTTTTATTTGATAGGTAATCAGATAAATTGCAGCCAGTTTTACAACAAAATCCTAAAGTACCCTCACCAAACTTCACTCTGGGGCAGACATCCCAAAAGAAAGTAGAATTAGAGCTTATTTTGAGCACCAGTCACCATTTTCCCCCACTCTTGTCACTACATACTACTAATTGTATGCGCTATGCACTTAAAAATGTACAGTATACATGTAAAACTATAACTTATAGGTGTGACAAATAAGTGTTTCATTGTGTCTACAATTAGCAAACACACTATACATGTAAAACTATAACTTATAGGTGTCACAAATAAATGTTTCATTGTGTCTACAATTAGCAAAATGTGTTAACTTTAGTTCTTTCAATAAACACATATATCAAAAAAAGGCTTCCTCATGTGCACAAGGCCATTGGTTTAGACTCCATTTATTGAAACAACAAAATAATTTCAAGTGTCAGCCTTTAGCATCATACTTGAGCTTCAGTACCATATTATCATCTTATAGCATATTTGGACTCCAGAAATACCAACCTACTATAGACTTTCAATTCTATTTCAAATTGAAAGTTGAATGGAAATGGCCAAATTTCAATTCCCTTCGTGCATTTTTTTTTTTAAAAAAATAAAAATTCACATACTATCGAGAACCGTAATTCATATACAATATATCCTAATCCCTAAAAATCTTAGACTAATATAAATTATACACAAGTAAATTGTTCTATTGATAACCCAACCTAAACTTGTTGACTTAATCAGCTTTTACCATTAATTGATAAAAATACACGATCATAGTGTTCGTACATACAGATATATACATACATATATACAGAGAGAGAGAGAGCTTACCGACATCGCCAAAGCCATTCGATTCATCCTTCGGTTCTTTTCAATTATGTCTTTGTTCCTCCTAAACTCATTTTCTGTTTCGTATAGTTCATTATATGGCGAAAACAAGAAACGCAAGATCAGCAATTTGCATTTTTAAATAAATTATTAATTGGGATTGGACGTAAAGATTTAAGACTGAGATTTGAGCGGATTGTTCTTCCACGCTGCACAGTTTTGCACCAGTCACATTCTACCATAGCTCTCAAACACAACTGCTGGATGCATGGATTAATTTTTATTTTTATTTTTTAAAATTTATTACGGACTATGAAATGAGGCTGCTATTCCTTTATTCATTACAAAAAGGTTTTTTTTTTCTTTGAAAGGTACATTTGTTTGATTTTAGATTCCAAAAAGTTAAAAAGGGCTGGTCCACGTAATTTTAAGATTGTCCAACTAGTTAAAAAAAAATGATATTCGGCTAAAGGTGGATTTTCGAGCTTAATTTTGGGTGATACATGGTGAATTGCATTTGTACCGTGAGATATAATTTTTGGATAAAGTGACGACAAACTCCTTGTTGAGGAGCATCCCTGCAAAATGAAAGAATAATGCAGGAACATGCTGGAAACGAAAATTGTTTAATACGATACCAATATCATACGTCACCATAAAACTGTGGCAATACCCTATATCTAGTGGTGGCAACGAGCCGAGCCGAATCGGGAAAAAAAAGCTCAAACCGAGCCTGAGCTTTTTTAGCCCGAGCTTTTTTGGCCTAAGTCGAGCTCGGCCAAAAAAAAATGAGGCTCGGCCCGAGCTTTCTGCCCGAGCTCGAACCAAGCCGGCTCGGGTTTTATTTTATTTTTAGTCAAATCTACATTTTTTACTTAAAAAATTTAAAATTTATACAGTTTTTACATGTTATAAATTAAATAAAAAAAACTCGAGTTTGGCTTGAGCTTTTTGTGCCGAGCTTTTTTGGGCCCGAGCCGAGCCGGACAAAAAAAAAATGAGGCTCTGCCCAAGCTTCGGCTCATTGTAACCGAGCCCGCTCGAGGTTTTTCCGAGCCGAGCCCGAACCGTCTGAGCCGGCGAGCTTTTTTGCCTTCCCTACCTATATCACCATTCAAGGGCCATTTCAAACTTGAAATCATGCTATATGTACAATATTAGTTGATAAAATTAATTGACAATATCCTATTTAAAATCATCATATCCATTCATTTTAAAAAATTATTTTCTACATCACAAACTAGAATTTTGACAACAAATTTAACATTATCTGATTTACACATCTAACTTTACCTTCTATAATTTATACGTGTTGCCCTCCTTATCGTGGAACTATGTTTAAATCCTCAACTACGTTATAATAAGTCTTGGAGTTTTGGAAATGCTTTCCGAATTCGTGGCTCGATCGAACCATAGGCAAATCCTAAAAAGTAGAACATCGTGTTTCAGTTCATAAGAATTGGTATTCTTAATTTTATCATACATTGGAAAATAAACCCTTGCTTGACTCTCATTAAAACAAAATTCTTTAATTATCATACTCATTTTCAATCACATTTACACAATATAATATTTTATACGTAAATCCAAACTTTCTCCTACTTTTTAACCACACTTTTTCAAAAAATCATTTTTTTTTCAAAATAATGACCATCGAATAGAGATTAACTTTCTCCATCTCACCTTAATTTTGTGTATCATACATAAATATTTTTATTTTTTTATATATGAAATATAAAAGAAACTATCATATAAACAGTAGTTCACAACAAGATAAAAATAAACAGTGGTTATTCAAAGAAAATTATTGTTTTGATCATGTTATTCAAACTTGTACAATATAAGTTTGACATGATCCAATTTATACCTCTAGTTCACATGATTGGATCTACATACTTTATTTGATCAATAATTTTTTTTATATGAAAAATATAAAATTACATATTTATTCTTTAAAAATTGGTCAACAATTTTTTAGACATTCAATTATTGGTCAACTGACGGTCAAACTAACAGTTCTTGTCAATTTGGACTCCGGGTGCGAATTGTTTAAATATTTGGTATTGCGGGTGGCACAAATGAAAAGTTTGGGCAAAATATACAAAATGTTGAAAGATTTGGTACCGTGACTGTAATTTTTCCTAATTATTATATTAACCGTGCGTAAAAATAAACAGTAGTTATTAAAAGAAAATACTCCCTCCGTCCCAAAAAGATAGTCCTATGGTTATTTTCACACGGA
>CAIGRS010205894.1:0-11333 GCA_903798395.1 Fraxinus floribunda | reverse complement strand
CGTTTTTTTTTTCTTAAGGTTGAACACTGTGAGGGATTTCTCATTATTCATATTTCAACCTTCATCATTCATTGATATCAGTTCTTGGTGGTGAAAAAAATATCGTTCTTATAATCCAAATACCAAATTATCTTTCCTCTACATCTGGTCAGAGTTTTGAAGATCGAGGAAAGTTGACGGAGTTCCATTTTGTGAAGAACAAGGTGTTATTCATTGATCTATGGGATATAGACGATTCTACAAGGCTAGGAGTACTCCAGGGTAGTAGATTCCAATGAGAGCTTTGGCAACAGCAGCTAAGGATTGGTGCAAGGGAGCACGGGATCCAGGGATAGCTGTAAGGAGTGTACTCGGAAGATTAGATAGTATAGGTCGTCTAGTCTGATAGACTGTAAGTTGTTTGAATCGATTATAGTGGATTGTCTGGCAAAGTGCCCGGAGTTTTTCCTAGTTGAGTTTATCCNAGCTAAGGATTGGTGCAAGGGAGCACGGGATCCAGGGATAGCTGTAAGGAGTGTACTCGGAAGATTAGATAGTATAGGTCGTCTAGTCTGATAGACTGTAAGTTGTTTGAATCGATTATAGTGGATTGTCTGGCAAAGTGCCCGGAGTTTTTCCTAGTTGAGTTTATCCGTAATCATCCTGGTGTTGATTTACTACTTTCGTTATTGTTTATTGATTAATCATATAAACTGCGGTATTCAAACTTAGTACTAAAATGACTTACATGTTTAATCATCTAGAAAAGAATTAAAAAGTGACTTGTTCCTATTTAATTCGTAAAATATTTTAATTCCGCATTATACACCTATTCACCCCCCTCTAGGTGTTGTTAGGGTCAAACTTCACGTTTTTCAAAAACTATAACCCAAATATTAACACACACGCATGCAAAAATATTTGGTTAGACAATCTAGCTAACTTTTACCTCAAGATTTGAAATCACGGTATTAAATCTACAAACCACTTCAAAGTCACAATACCATACCAATATCCTCTCTTTCAATGCAAAACCGACCATCTGTAGTTAAATATATACTTTCACCTCTCGTATGATTCACACATCCCTAAACTTTTTTTTCACCATTTCCCCATTATGTAATTTAGGATATTTTTTTTTTATTACTGTCATCACCCTCTCTAATTCATGTGGACTTTACTAAATAAGATTCTTCAATTATTTGATTGCTTCGACCTCTAAGATTAGACTAGGCTAATATTCTCTCATTAAAAGTCAAGTATTCTCAAAGAAGTGTTTGGAGCTTAACTAGGGTATTTGGTGTGTCTTCTGTTTTATGCACCTATTTTTATTTTTTTTTCAATTTTTTTTTTCACTCTCTCTCCCTTAAACTTTCTATATTACCCGTGTAACGAGATTTTGATCGATAACTTCCAAATAAGACGATTTTAGGGCAACGGGTTGTAAATACCCTAATAGACTTAATAACTCGAGTCATAAAGGCTACAAAGAGATATATTATATATATTTTTCTACATTGCTTAGTGCAATGTTCCGCATTAAACACCTATCTAATCAAACCGACCTCTAACTTAAGACTTTTCCCAATTTTATCCTATTAATCTACAAAGAGACTTCATGCATTTTCACTCATTACAATTCCACGGCACACACTTAGGGTAAGACACAGGCATGACACTAGTAAACGCGAGGTGATTCAGGAGCGGATCAGGAAAGCCAATTGGAAGAAGAGGCTTTGAACTTGAAAAAATGAAATAAGTGGGGAGGATAAGAATTTTATAGTAACATGAATGATTAAATCATAACCGTATAAACCATATCAATAACTTTTAGCAAAATTGATTAATTTGTAGTGACTTAAAAGGCTTACAACCAGGAAATTGCATACAAAAGTTGGTCAAGAAATCAATGTGTGATTCTAGGTTGACAGAGCTATTAGGTCTCTTTACTCGTATTCTTTAAATGCTTTTTTAATTTGATTAATATGAAATCTGCAAAATTGGTATTAAAATTATGTTGAAAAAGGAATTATTCGGTAGTAATATTACCGAATATTAGGAGATTTGTTAGTTGTGAATATTTGCTATTAATAGAATACAACAATACTACATGTACGACACATGGATTATAACATTGTGTTACAACCACTCACAAGGGAGGTGGGCCCCGTGATTAAGATAATAGTGGTTCCCATCTCTCTTGTGAGAGATTGTAACCCAACATTGTACAATGAGCATTATTCAATAGAATATTAGCCAATCCTTTAAAATAGAAAATTGGTTAGGCCAGCTAGTTACTGCAATCTTTTCCCTGATTTCTTGCACGTATTTTCTCCTAACCCCTATAATCCTATGATTTAGAAGAGTTAATACAGAAAAATTAATTCTAATTTTTCTCATCTCTTTCAAGTTTACATATGCTATTAGAGCCACCCTAAAAATTAGTTTCTTTTCTACAGATTTTTTTGCTATTCAACCATGTCTGACATTTCATATGAGTCAACCCCATCTCTCAAAACCCAAGACCCCATTTTTAACCAAACATTTTATTGGACTCATAATTTTATCCAGTTTTAAATAAACCTCGCTCATAGTTGGAAAAAAAAAAGGCTTTGTAAAGCATGGCTCAATTAAGAAAGAATAAGTCAATTCAAAATATTTATTGAAATGCAAGATGTTTGGCTTTTCTCAGAGGCTTTTGAGTAATCCAAAACTACACAACAGTTACGCATTTGGTACAATGAATTGAACATTATTCTAGGAAAAAAATTGTGTTCAGTTCTCTCGAATCAAGCTAAGATCTTGTTTAATGGACCAAAAGGTTAATAGAATACACTCATACCATTAAAGATGATAAAAAAAAAATGAGAAGCAAAGAAAATTCTTCTATTCCATCAAAATTTCATATAGAAAAAGAAAAAATTGTAGCAAAGGTACGAAACCTTTCATTTAGTAGTAAATTTGACCCAAACCTTTCAATGTGTTACTGAAGTTACCAAACCTTTTAAAAAATTGCAAGTCCAGTCCCAAATGACGATTTCTGTCTGTTTAATTACCAAAATCGTCAGTTCACCCCATAAATGAAATATTTAATATTTTTTTTTCCCCAAATAAGGCAAGGGTAATTTGGATATTACATATTTTCCCTTCTATTATTGCACTTCGTTGTCCATTTCCCTCCATTTTGTTTACTCCTAAAATCCTTCTCACCCATGGTTTGTCAGAAAAAATCAGCACGTAAATGGAGATGAACGTATGTAGATGCGGTTCTCGGGTGCGGTACTCGAGTGCAGATGAAGAACTCATGGACGAACCTGAACCCAGGAAGAAGATTTCTCACCATTCATCGAAGCCAAGATCTAGGTGTCTTTGTGTGGTGTGACCCTCCAATGTGTGAGAGATCTAAGGCGCTAATTCGTGGCCTATTACGGGCTAAGAGGACAATGGAAGCTGAAATCAACACTCTACAAACAACAAGAACAAACAAATGGAAGACTTGGTTGTTCACTTTGTGTGTGGAGTGTGTGTAAAATAGGTTTGTAGCTAGGTATGTACGGTGTGTTTTTGGGATGAGAGTTTTTAGCTTCACAAATTTAGGTTTAGGGTTTTGACGTGGGGGTTTTGTGTTAGATGTTGTGAAATGTGGATGTAAAATGTAGTTACCTTTTTCCTTGAAATGAACTGCCCCCTTTATGTATTATTGTTGGTACCGAATTTCACATTTCTCTTTTTGCCCTTTATTGAATGCGAAATTAAAGATTAGATTACGCTCCAAATGTTTTGTAGATAGTGCAACAAAGGTACCAAACATTTTAATGAGGTACATCATAAGTATCAAACTTCTTATAATAGTTGCAATGACAGTACCAAACCTTTGGTACTGGTTGCATGAACAGTACCAAACCTTTTGATAAGATATGTCGAAAAAGTACTAAAGATTTGTACATAGTTCCTACTAGTTGCACCTCAGATTTGTACATAGTTCCTATTTGCCGTACCTTAGATTAGTTAAAAATAACCAGCTGTCAAGAAATGGAATCATGCTAGCACCACTTCCTGCTTTTTAGGAAAGGAATCACATTTTGTTAGCTAGCAGGACTTGTTGTTAGTCTTGTATAAAATCGTGTGTTCATCAATGATTCAAAAAGTAAGAATTCAACATCATTTCATTTAGTATTCTAACTTGGTATCAGAGCCTATAATGGCTAACACCGGATCCGATAATCAGTCTGAATTTAACATTGCTCCAGTAATTACTCGGGCAACTGTTGGCCAGAATTTTTCCATTGGAATGAATATTACTCAAACACCTAGAGTCAAACTCGACAGGAACAATTTCCTGTTGTGGAAACATATGATAATGCCCATAATCAAAGGGCATAACCTTGAAGGATACCTACTGGAGATAAAGGAGTGTCCACCAGAGTTCTTGGCTACTCAAACAATTGTTGGTCAGGGAGAAGCAATTGAAATGACTCAGAATGCTGAGTTTGTTAAGTGGATTTCAGCTAATCAACTCCTCATGGGTTGGCTATATTCATCCATAACCCCAGAAATAGCCATTAAGGTTATGGGTTGCACCAGTTCGAGCAAGCTCTGGGTAACAGTGGAGGAGAACTTTGGCATACTAAACAAATCACGAGTTATGTTTCTTACAGGTGAACTGCAAAGAACCAGGAAAGGATCCATGACAATGGATCAATACTTGACTACCATAAAACAAGTGGCTGATAATTTGGAGATAGCTGGGAAGATCATTGATTAAAGTGACCCGATTACTCAAGTTTTATCAAGTTTGGATGATGAATACACACCCATTGTGGTCTAGATAAACAGCAGAGAAACTATATCCTGGCATGAGCTATCCTCAGTTCTTATGACCTTTGAGAGTCGACTTGAACACCTAAATCAGGTGAAGAACAGCTTCACATCACTCTATGTTAGCCAAACAAGTGTCCAGTTGGCACATCGAGCTAGTCCAGGATTTGGCAGAGGTTACAGAGGCACTAGTAGTGGGAGATCACCAAGTTTCAAGGGTAGAACAAGAGGTAGATGTAGAGCTGTGATTGGCAGGCAAAATGAAGCAAGAGGTCCATGCCAAATCTGCGGACTAGGCAACCACTCTGCAAGTTGGTGTTACAATAGGTATGATAAAAGATATATGGGGAGCAAACCAACTAACACTGGACAATAGAACTTTACCTCAGCACCATCAACCTATGTTGCAACACCTAGAGCTCTTGAGGATCCAACATGGTTTGTGGATTCTAAGGCTAGTAATCACGTGCCAACAGATAAAGGTAATCTGAGTTTTCTTGAAAAAAATATGAGGGAAAGGAAAAATTGCTTGTTAGTAATGGAGATATGCAACACATTGCACATATTGGAAAGGGAAAGATCTGTGTCATGACAAATAAATCACTTGACTTAAACAGATTATTGTATGTCCCTCAATCAAAAGAAACTTAGTTAGTGTTTCCCAACTCAATGCTGATAATAATGTTTTTATGGAGTTCTATTCTAACTATTGTATTGTTAAGGATCTCCAAACGAAGAAGACTCTGCTGCAAGGAGTACTTAAGGATAGGTTGTACCAGCTGCAGTTGCCTGGCTTCAAATCAGAAAACACCATTATCAAGTCCAAGCTCCAAAATAACTACCACTACTTCATAGCTAAACCTGGTGATGATTAGTTACCCTCAGTTAAATAAGTTTCAGTGTCTGGACTTGATCTCTGACATAGAAGGCTAGGACACCTCTCCAACTATTTATGAGTCAGGTCCTAAAGTCTTGTAATAAAGATGTTAAATCTAATGAAATACCTATCTCTTGTCCTGTAAAATTGGTAAATCACATGCTCTTCCTTTTAGCAATTCAATCTCACATGTCTTGAATCCTTTAGACCTTGTCCATACTGATGTTTAGGGACCAGCCCCATTAAATTCTACTAATGGACATAGATACTACATAATTTTTGTGGATGATCATAGTAGATATACATGGATTTACCCAATGAAACATAAGTCTAAAGCTTTAACTATCTTTGTTCAATTCAAAAACCTTGTGGAAAATAAACTAGACAGAAAAGTTAAATCACTCCAATCTGACTGGGGTGGTGAATTCAGAAATTTCAGTAAAATAGTAGTAGAATCAGGTATCGAACTTAGGCATTCCTGCCCCTACACCTCTGTTCAGAATGGTAGAGTGTCCTACATCAAAACTCACCCTACCAAACTCTGTTCAACAAAAACTTCGACTTTAGACAGCTTAGAACTTTTGGCTGTACTTGTTTCCCATGCCTTAGGCCTTATCAGAAACACAAATTCAGTTTTCACTCTAAAAAGTGTATATACCTTGGCTGTGGTGATTCTCACAAGGGTTATAAGTGTCTAAGTCCAAATGGTAGAATTTACATTTCTAGACATGTTACCTTTAATGAGCAAGACTTTCCATTTAAATCAGGCTTCCTAAATAAACGTGTTCAATCCCAAACCTATGATGTTACAATGAGTTATCTTCCCTTCATTGACCTCAGCCTTAATTCTATATCCCAAAATACAATTGTTGGCTCTACAATACAACCTGAAGGTACTCTTACAGTAGACTTCACTGATGGAAAAATTGGAACTGAAGTGAGAGGAGATGAGATGTTGTAATATCAGAATAATAAGTTAAATCAGGAAGTGTTGGTAGGTATTGAAACATCAGAA
Source organism: Fraxinus floribunda (assembly GCA_903798395.1). NCBI lineage: Eukaryota > Viridiplantae > Streptophyta > Magnoliopsida > Lamiales > Oleaceae > Fraxinus > Fraxinus floribunda. The sequence continues at coordinate 4,644 of CAIGRS010205894.1, read as the reverse complement.
GTTCAACCAACTGAGATCAACTCTCAAATTGCAGCGGGAGAAACAAACTTGCCTGAACCTATCATAGTTCAAAACCCTGGACATCAAATAATTACCCGAAGTAAGGTTGGTATCTTTAAACCAAAAATTTATACAAGCCAAGCAATTGATGAAATGTCAGTAAATGAGCCTACAAATGTTGAAAAAGCACCGGCAAGCAGCCATTGGAAAGGTGCAATGCAGGAAGAATACAATGCACTTATGAAAAATGAGACTTGGACCTTAGTCCCACCTGAAGCTGGAATGAAAGTTATTGGCAATAAGTTGGTTTTCAAATTGAAGTATGACTCAAATAGGAAAGTGGTAAGGCACAAAGCCAGGCTTGTTGCTAAGGGCTACTTGCAAACTCTTGGAGTTGATTTTAGTGAAAGCCTTATATGGTTTAAGGCAAACCCCAAGAGCTTGGAATGATGAACTAAAGCACACTTTGTTGGACTCGAACTTCAAGCAGTCTAAGGTAGATAATTCTTTATTCTTCTTGGATAAAGGGACTAATGTAATATTTGCATTGGTATACGTTAATGATATTGTGATAATAGGTAACAATAATTAGCAACTACAAGAGTTCATTGACAAGTTGAATTTCACTTTTGCACTTAAAGACATGGGAAAGCTAAGCAGATTTCTAGGAATTAAAGTTCAGAGAGATGCAACTCAACTTTACCTGAAGCAAACCAGATATGCAATGGAATTACTAAAGAGGTTTGACTATGAAAACTTGAAGCCTAGCCTAACATCTATGGCTACATGGAAATCAGTTTCTAAAATGGAAGGACAAGCTATGAAGGATCCCACTCTGTATAGAAGTGCAATAGGAGGTCTCCAATACATTGCTCACACTAGACTAGACTTGACCTACTCTGTGAATAGACTAAGTTAGTTTCTTCAAGCTCCAACTGACTCTCACTGGAAGGTACTTAAAAAGGTCTTTAGATATCTGAAGGGCACCTTAAGTCATGGACTAACTATACAGAACACTGACAGCCTCCATAGTACTGCTTTTGCTGACTCTGACTAGGCTTCTTGCCCAGATGATAGACGGTCCACTGCTAGGTACTGTGTGTATATTGGAGACAACTTGGTCTCATGGTGTTCTAAGAAGCAGCATGTGGTCATCGGTCCAGCACAGAAGCTGAATACAGAGCTTTAGCTCACTATGCTACAGAAGTAACTTGGATCCAATCTTTATTGGAGGAGTTGAGAATACCACAGCAGCAAATTCCAATTATTTGGTGTGATAGTCTAAGTGCAAGTACGTTGGCCTCTAATCCTGTATACCGTACTCGTACAAAACATATAGAATTAGACATCCACTTTGTAAGAGTTAAGGTGCACGATAATCAGTTGAAGATATGCTACATTCCCTCTTCAGACCAAACATCAGACTTGCTAACTAAACCAATGTCACACTCAAGGTTTCAGTTGCTTAGAGACAAGCTTGGAGTGGTCGAACACACTCCACCTTGAGGGGGGGAGTTAAAAATAACCAGCTGCCAAGAAACGGAATCATACTGGCACTGCACTTCCTGAGTTTTAGGAAAGGAATCACATTTTGTTAGCCAGCTAGGACAGGTTGTTAGTCTTGTTGGCAGCTCAATTCTAGAACTTTCCTTGTTGCTAAAATCTTGTATAAAACCGTGTGTTCATCAATGATTCAAAAAGTAAGAATCCAGCATCATTTCATTTAGTATTCTAACTAGATTTGATGAATACAATTTCAAAACCTGATGAAAACACAGTATATTAATGCAATAAATTCAACTTGAACAGTCCTGAACAACATATGTGGCTATTCCATTCGAAATGGTGTATTTTTGTACCTCTATGTATGGTGTATCAATAAAAAATTTACAATTTGTAGCTATGATTTCTAGAACAGATTATGGGTTGGCAGCATATACAGTTGTTGAACCAATTTGTAACCACTGGGAGGAATCGCCGGCAATGTTCATCATGTCCTTGGAGTCACTCAATTTGGCTAACTTCATCTTAATGTTTGCTTTTTCACGATCAACATTGTGTGTGGCATTATCCTTTTTGTTATCATTAATTTGGCTAATTTCATCTGTACATACTGGAAGATTGAGATTGAGTGCCTCAGTTTTATGAATCACTTGACGTGGATGAGGACCACGCTGATCATGGTGATGATGAAACTGGAACTTGGCAAATGAAAAAATTTCAGCAGGTGAATTGGAATTGATCCAATGGCTTCTCTTGTGCCCGCCCAAGGCTTGTCCCGATGTAAAAACCCTGTGACAAATCGAGCATTCATGCCCTTTTGACTTGCTAGGTATGATGAGTCCATGTGTTATCACATCATCGTCCTCTTCTACTAAATTGTCATCTTGATTGGCTGCATAACATCCTTTAACTCTCTTGTGACTTGCTCTATGTCCCCCTAATGCTTGGTGGGAATTAAAAACTTTCTTACACGCTTTACATTCAAACAGTAAGCCTAATTTAGAATTGGAAACACCTTTAGGCTTGTGATCATGATCAAAATATGCCATCTGAATATTCATCCTTAGCCTTTCTTCCTTCCTAGTCGAGTTAGAGAACTCTTCCCGCTCAGCCATTGGTGGTACTGGTGGATCCACTCTTGTGTTGGCTAATTGTACTAGGCATTTGGCAAGAAGGAGATCTTCCTCCTCACTTGATGAATATGTTGAACAAAAACTACCCACACTGGTCCTCAAAGATCTCTTTCTTTTGGACCATCCGCTACCTCTTCTTCCTCCGTCCTCCTCCTCGTCTTCAGATTCTTGCAAGGACACGAGGGACTTGGCATCAACCGATCTGCATTTTCCATGTTCAAGGAAGGATTTCCAGCACAAGAACTTTTCTCCACAATTCTCACAGTCCCTACAATTTTTTATCCTATTTGGGTTTGTTCTTAATTGGTACATTTTCTTGTTACTCGTCCTACCATTCCCACCAATTTCATCCTCCCAATCGCTTGTAGTATCATCTTCATGATAACCAAGATTTACACATTCATCTCCAATCCCATGTGCTCTCATATGCCCACCAAGAGCTCTCCCACACATAAAACCTTTTTTACATACCCTACAAAAATACTTAAAATTTTGTTCTTGGTCTTCAATGCAAGCCATGAATATGGGAACTAATACTGAGCTGGAAAACGAAGAAAAAGAAAAAGAAGTTGAAATTAATGAGAAAAAATGCACAAAAATATAGTAGCTTTATACATCGAATAAAAAACGAAAGAAGTGAAAAGAATAATCATTTAGCCGACCTCGGGAATGAAACTTAGTTTGTCGTAGTTGTTTGTATCGAGAGGGACGTGGTTTATTCTTGTAGCAGAAGTTGTTGTAATGGTGTACGGTGAAAAGGATTATTACTCCTAGTTTTTAGTTCCAGCAATGGTTTTTTGAATGAGAGTTAGAGGTAGAGGAAAATAGGAGTGTAAATGGAGAGTACGTGACAAGTGGAAGAGACTGTGTCGACAAGTTTGATTGGTGACGCCGCCGATCTATCGACCAAACGGATGGCTGATAATCATATATATCTATGCATAAGTGTATGTAATCATGGTTAGTGTGTATGGTATTGCAGTGAGTCTTTTTATTGCCAAACCTATTTGCGTCCATTCAATTCCATGCCTAGAAAATTAATCTATGTTTCTCCTTCTCTGTCGGTTGGTTGAAACTTCTTATCCACAATTATTTTACACAAAGATGAAAGATGCTTAATTCGCGTGCGTCAGATTTGATACGTGATATAAAAGATATTAAAGACAAAAACTAAAAAAAATTCTCTCACATCTCACCTATATTGCACAAGACAACTGAAAAATTCTTCATATATTTAGTATAATTTAGGCTTCTATTTTATTTTGGACATGCCTTACTTTCTCTCCATCCATGCCTTCACTTAATTATATACATTCCTAACTTCTTACATTCTAGGAAAATGTTTGGTAAGAACAAGCTTATAGAGTAATTAACTTTAACAAAAAAAAAGTGAATTTATCACGAAGTTAATTATCATGAACTTTTTAATTTCACATTTTTAAATTAAAAACCTTTATTTTTATACATTATTTAGCTATCCTGAATAAATGAGATCCAATTTAAGTCACGGACAATTTGACCACGTTAATCTATGCCACTTTTTAATTCGAAACACCATCAAATGTTTTTGATTCCCTGACCCTTTCTTATAGATTGAAAAATTGGATGCAAACAGAAATAAAAATAAACCTTAAGTATTACTTCTAGAGGAAAAAGGGAAGAGTTTTCAAAAAAGCGAGAGTCGAAAGTATGTGTTGACATTCTAAAAATGCAGCCCAAAATTAAAGGCCCAAAATAAGAAGTTCAGTGAAAGAATCCAAGATGAAGGCCCAATAGGAATTAATTTGAGGATCCAAGATGAAAAGCCCAAGTAGGAAGCCTGAGAAAATGACTAAATAATGGATGTCCAAGATTAAAGAAATGCCATCGTCCAATCTAATAGAACGCGTAAAGGCTGTACGAATTGAAGGCCATGCAGTCGCCCAGAGTAACAATTTGGTTATCGCTCAAACCTTCGAAGTTGCCCAGGACGGAACACATCTAAAGCATTGTGGCCAACTAGTCCGGC
>CAIGRS010205880.1:0-10962 GCA_903798395.1 Fraxinus floribunda | reverse complement strand
TTTATATGAAAACCTAGTTTAAATAAACTAAAATTGCATAGTATTCGAAATAAATTAAATGATAAAAATAGCATTAAAAATTTATAAGCAATTTTCCAGTTGTGAACGAACTCAGATGGCCAAATCCATCGTATATCACAGCATAGTGGTGTGTTCCACTTGTCTTGTTGTTCTCTTTTCGAAATGGTATTATGAGTCCAAACCAGAGCTCGACTGTCACACTTGCACTATTATAGTATTATGGGCCCAACCTGTACTATTGCTTTCTTTTTTTTTCCTTTTCAATCCAATTCTTCTTCAATCCATTCTGTTCTACATAAAGTTTACTGCCACACTTGGATTTACATTAATTCTTTTAAGGGAGCTCGTTTTGAATTTTATTATTAATTATTTCAACCTTAGCAATGATGATTTGGATCAGATATTATACAAGGGTGAATAAATACATACCATTTTGTACATGAAAAACAGAAGCAGATTTTCTTGGAATCAATGGGCATGCATGACTAACTCTTTTACAGCTTGTTATCTACAGATTCCTTAAGGAGTGCCTCAGCTTTATCTGTTCTACTAGCGGCATTTTTTGTTGCCATATGCTCAGCGATGGCAATACACGCAATGTGGGTCGGGAAAACCCGAAGACCAAGGCTCGGACCAGACTTTGCAAGTGGCGTCTCATTTATTGACCTGTTTACCACCATTCCAATCTTCGCAACAGCCTTCGGATGCCATGTAACTAGTAAGATTATAATGTGACCTGATTTTATTAAATATTTAAACTACTAGACTCATCTCTCGACTATAAATCGATGCGCGCAGTTCATCCAGTCAGAGCAGAGCTTGGTAGACCTTCTGATATGAGGTCAGCAATATGGATCTCTCTGGCGCTATGTGTCGTAATATACTTTACTGTTGGCTTCGTTGGGTACTTGCTGTTTGGGGAATCAATCATGGCCGACATGCTTGCGAACTTCGATAAAATTCCGGATTCCCTTGTTGGTAGAATTCTCAATGATACAGTTAGGCTAAGTTATGCAATTCATCTTATGCTGGTTTTTCCTGTGATGAACTACTCGTTAAGGGTTAATGTAGACGAATTGCTCTTTCCTAATAGACCTGCAGGAAGTGTGAGATTTTTATCTCTTACATGTATTCTACTTGGATTCATTTATTTGGCAGCAATAGCTATTCCGAATATATGGTATTTCTTCCAGTTTAATGGGACTACGACTGTCATGTGCCTCATGTTTATATTCCCGAGCTCAATCATTCTTAGGTACGTGACACAATTGTTTGGTTGTGCTTGATTGTAATTTTTCGTGAAAGTAAATTGGCATATTTGGTTGTGCTTAAAAGCAGGTGAAACTTTATTTTAAGTTACTTATTTTGCCAAATTTAACAACTCATTTAATTATTTTACCTTCATTGTAAAATGGAACGCAGAAGAGCGAAGAAGATTAAGAGCTTGTTTGGTTGTGTTTAATGGTTACTTTTCAAGAAAATAAATTAACATGTTTGGTTGTACTTAAAAGCAAGTGAAACTTTCTTTTAAGTTACTTATTTTGTCAAACACGATTTTCAAAATTATTTCTTCACTAATAAAATTTACTTTTCTAGAAAGTAACTTACTTTTTAGAAAAGTAATTTTCGAGCACAATAAAAAAAAAAATAAATAAATAAATTCTTTAAGGCTTATTTTCACTTACCTTTTAAGTTATCTTATTTTGTTAATATGATTTTCAAAGTTTTTTTTAACTAACAAAATTTACTTTTCCAAAAAGTAAGTCTTATAAGAGTAAATTTGGAGCACAAACAAACATTCTATAGGACTTACTTTCTGAAAAAGTAACTTTGACAATCATGCGGGAAAAATAAGTATCTTTGTCTTGCACTTAAGCACAGCAAAACATGCTCTTATTATTATTGTTTGCCCGATTATGTATTTGTTTCATCTCCTCTTTCTCGTTCTAGCCTCACCTAGTAAATTTCTTGCAGAGATGTGCATGGGGTATCTACCAGTTGGGATAAGATATTGGCAGTATTGACGATCGTGCTAGCTGTTGGGACGAGTTTGGTTGCCATTTTCTCAAATATCTCCGATTTTTTGCAAAAAATGACATGAAACAGTTCCTAATTTGTGCTCCACCATCACAGTCTTCAAGAGCAAAACGTTGGCTGAGTTTCATGTTGAATTTTTTATGAAATTTAAAATTTATAAAACTTCATGAATTGTAAAGATCTTCATGTCAAATCCCCAAGAAAATAAATTATTACGGAACATACCTTCATCCATTGATTTGATATTTGAATAATGAATCTTGAAGGTTGAACTTGCAATTCCTTTGATTGTCTTGTTCTTCAATTTGATTGCCTCACTTTTTCTTCTTGATTCTTGAACTCCTTTATGGGGTTTTTGAATCTTCCTCTTCAACATGCTTTTACTTTATATTTGTGTGTTAATGGGATTGCACAAAGAATGAGGAATTACATATGAATTGGGAACTATAACCGTATAAATCTAGTCTCTACATATATAATCAGGACCACACTTTACTTAAATTCTCAAAACCTAATTAATTAATTAATTATTAGATTACTTTAATTTTAAACTTGACTTTAAGATAGCTTTTATACACATTTTTAATCACATATGTAGGCCCATATGACATATTAATGTTTTTCGCAATCATCTCCCACTTGGACTACATATGTTACCTTATAAATGCTTCTAACTTTATGAGCTCAAAAATTTTGCTATCATAACCAAAAGTATCTTCGAATAATCACGTCCATCAATTATGTCAATATATGATTAAAACGATTTTCGTTACAAGTATCATAACTAAACCTTCAAAGGTCACACATATCAACACAATCAAATAATGTGATCCAAACATGTCTATTTCCAACTGATCCAATCTTATTCTTTAATACCTTATACTTTAATAAGATCAAACCAAAAACTTTAATCATAATTAAAATTGAACTGAATACTTTATTACTGAAATTAACTTAAATGTGCACAAACAAAATCATGTGTCCATAAAGATAACATCCAAAATTACAAACTCCTACTAAACTAGCATATCATCAAAGTATACAATACCCATGTAAGCAGTGTGCTCATGAAAGATCTTGGGTGGTAGACCTTTAGTGAATGAATCTGCTATCATGGAGTTTGTCCAGATATATTCTATAGTATAGGACCTGACCAATTTGAACTCTTGTTTTAACAACTAGGAATTTGATGTCTATAAATGTAAACTTTGTTGAACTTCTATTGTTATTCGAATACAAGACTGCTGACTTATTTTCACAAAAATAATTTAAGTGCTCTTTCAATTCCATCCAGAATTCGTAGCACAGTGACAAAATTTCACAACCATATTCCTTGATTGGATGCCTCATAACATGCTACAAACTCTTGTTGCCATGGTTGAAGAATCTATGAGTGTCACTTAGCACTCTTCCATAATATAGCTCCTCCAGCCAACATGAAGATATAGCCCCACGTATTCCTCTTTAAAGACAAAATATCTAATCCCCCCCCTTCCCTCCCCTCCCTCGGAAAATCCACATCATAAAAGAATAGAGCATTCCCCATTTCAAAAATTGATTTAGTAGTGGGATCATAAAATTTATTACGCCTTAATCTCTTAGTGTATCAAATAAAATAGCAACTGACAATTTTGGAATTCAGCTTCTTTTCCAATGGTCTATAAGATCTTGTTTCAAGTGGACAACCTCAAATGTGTAAGTGCTTCAAACTAGGCTTCTTGTCTACCCTAAGTTCATAATAGGTTTTGAAGGTTACTTTACTTGAAACCTCTATTAAGAATATAAGTTACAGTTTTTAATGTTTCTCCCCAAAGAGATTATGGTAAGGTGGAATGACTAATAATATTCTTTACCATATCCTTAAGTATTCTGTTTTGTCTTTCACCAAAACAATTCATGCTAGGGAAATCGACATGGTGTACTGAGTGACGATTCTACATTCGTCTAAAAAATTTAGAAAAAGCCCTAGACATTTTTCTTCTGTTCTGTCATATCTGCTATAGTATTCACTACAACAGTTAGATCTAATGTGTTTTATTCTTTTACTGGGTTGATTTTTAAATTCATCCTTATAAGCTTTGAACATATTTAGTGATTGAGATTTCTCATGAATGAGATACTAGTAGTCACAACGAGAAAAATCATCTATGAAGGTCATAAATTACTGTTGACCATTCAAAAAAGCAGAAGGGAATGACTCATATATATCCGTATGAATTAGTTATAAGACATCCGAAATCCTATTGGCACATAATCTGCTTATAATTGTTTGTTTTCCCTTAATACTGAGTGACGATTCTACATTCGTCTAAAAAATTTAGAAAAAGCCCTAGACATTGTTCTTCGATTCCGTCATATCTGTCATAGTATTCACTACAACAGTTAGATCTAACGTGTTTAATTCTTTTACTGGGTTGATTTTTAAATTCATCCTTATAAGCCTTGAACATATTTAGTGATTGAGATTTCTCATGAATGAGATACTGGTAGTCACAACGAGAAAAATCATCTATGAAGGTCATAAATTATTGTTGACCATTCTAAAAAGCAGGAGGGAATGACTCATATATATCTCTATGAATTAGTTATAAGACATCTGAAATCCTATTGGCACATAATTTCCTTATATTTGTTTGTTTTCCCTTAATACAATTTACACAAACACTTAAGTCTGAAAAATCAAAGGAATCAAGAATTTTTCCTGACACAAGTTTTGTTATTCTCTTTCAAAAAAAAATGTGATCTAAACACTTGTATCATAATGAAGTAGAATTTTCATTAGTTAATTTACACTAATACCTCGTGAATTCACATGAAAGGTTTCATTATAAGAGACAACCAAATCAAGTAAGTATAGAATATCATATCCAAATAAAGAGCCGGTACCTACAAAATTTGAATCAAGAAAAAGACAATTTCTTATTTACAAACGAACAAGAATAATCGAATTTGTCGAAAAAGAAATATAAACCAAATTCCGTCTAAAAGACAATACCACAAAAGTCTTTTTCAAATCTAAATAAAGCCAATCTTTAATAAAAATCTAAATGTCCTCATAGCCTCCACTTCTACTGATTTGCCGTCGCCCACATAGATGAATCTTTTAGCATCAAATAGCTTTCGACTGTCCAGACAACCCTGCATAGACACACTTATATAAGTAGTAGCACCAGAATAAATTCACTAAGTATGTATAGGTACTGATACTAAATTAACATCAAAACAGACGAACGTGAGAAATGTACCTTTCTTTACACGTTAAGCGTGGTATTTGGTACAATCCCTTTTCAAGTATCTTAAGATTCCACAAAAGTAATATCCAAATGATTTATCTTTTTCAAGCCTTTGCAATTTCTTTTTAGCTGGATCAGGTGTAGTTTTCTTATTCTTTCTTTTCTTAAACTTGCCCTAAGAAGTACTGCTAAGTGATTACTTTCAATTCTACTTGGTTTAACATTTCTTCTTCTTCTACACAGTATGAAATGAGTTCATTAAGGACAAACTTCTCCTTTTGACAGTTATAACTAACATTGAATTGATTGTATTGTGGTGGAATATAAATCAAAATCAAATACACGAGCAAATTATTAGATAGATCAAGCTTTAGTGCCGTTAGTTTTGAAGCAATATAAGACATCTCCATGATGTACTCCCGAATATTTCATTTACATTTATACTTTAATGAAACTAAGTTCGCCAAAAGTGTACTAGTTTCAACCTTATCATTTTTTGTAAAACGTTTTTCAATTTCATCAAGAAATTTTTTGACAGTAGTTATCTTATCGGACATAGTGCCCCTAAATGATTATGAAACACCACACTTCATGATCATAAAACTCGTACGATTTGAGTAATCCCAGTTATTAAGGTCCATTTTTCATGACTAGATCTTTATCCGTAGTGCAGCGGCTTGTTCGGTTCTTAACACAAGGTCTAAGACCATGTAATCAAGAACGATCTAAACGTTCTCTTTCTAGTCTTTAAAGTTGGTTCCATTTAGAACAAGAATAAAGTTGGTGTTTGCAGATATTGTAGAAGTAGAATAATTAACTGAATAGAGAACAAAATCAAAGAAATATGTTCACAATAGAATCCATATTAAACAATTAATTCAAATAATGGTAAACCTTACCACAAGAGATCGAGCACAACATTGATAGTTAGTTTTTGGACAGAAATACCAACTTCTAAATGGTACTCTTGGTGTACCAATCAAATATTGACAATAAACTATGTTTAATAATAAACCTATTTTTGGACCGATTTATTGTTCACATAAAAAAAACTTTACAATTGTCGCATTCATTATTACATGTATGCATGTAACTCAGCCAAAAATTCACCTGCCTCTGGGTAGATGAATATTCGCATAAACACAACCATCTTGATGTCCCAAATAAATAAGCTTAGATAAGAGAGGTTACTTTAACAACATGTTGTTTCAACTAATAAATTTAGAATATTAGATAATCGAAATAAATTTTAGTAACAAAATTTGAGTTCGAATTATTAATTCATTATTATTTTATTTTTATTTTGTTTTAACAACTAAAATAATAATTTCCTGATTTGGGCTCTACAGCGCTCTGAACCGGTTGCGATGAAGTGACTGGTGCTGCCTTTTCTCGAAACCCAACGGCCAACGCTATGGCGCTCCTGTGATGCCAAAAAAAATTCCGAAAAATTCAAAATTTTGAAATTTGGGACTTGAAATTCACACCCCCAAGATTTAGAAATTCAACGTATAAATTTCAACCATAAGATTCTTCCTTTAATCTCAATGTTTTAACATGGATTGGTTCTAATATCACTTGTTGATTTTTTTATGAAGCATAAACTTTATAAATTGTCAAGATCTCCATGTCAAATCACCAAGAAAATAAATTAATGTGAAACATACATTGATTCATTAATTTGATATTTGAATATTGAATCTTGAAGGTTGAAGTTGCAATCCATTTAATCTTGACTTCTAAATCTATAAGTTTGGTTGTCTTGTTCTTCAATTTGATTGTCTCAATCCTTCTTCTTTATGCATTCTTCAATTCTTCAATCTTTCTTCTTAATTCTTGAATTCCTTTATGCGGGTTTTAAATCTTCCTCTTCAATATACTTTCTTTTTGTATTCTTGTAATGATGGGATGACACAAAAAATGAGAAATTACATATGAATTGTGGACTATAACTCTATATACAGTTTCCATTTGTTTTCGGTCCCTCGTCAAATACAACCCTAATGAACTCGATTTCTACACATATAATCAAACCCAGTCTTTATTTAGATGTCTAAAGTCCGATTACTTAATTTTTCATTAGATCACTTTAATTTTGAATTTTCTTCCAATTTGTCGAAGTGTAGTTGGAACAAATGAATTATTCTTGTAGCAATTGTCAAGAAATTAGCTCATGTTGATCAATTTTGAATACAGTTGAAAGTCAACAAAATTGCAGGAAGGTCCTTTGTGTTGTTGTATTCTGTAGATTGTTAATTTATTTTTATAATTGAATTTTGAGCAGGAAGCCAGGAAGTCATTGGATATTTTCCAAAATATTGGCATACAAATTATTACATCCAAATAACCACTGACCACATGGCTTGATTGGGCAGATGGATCCAAACCCCACTACTTGAGTTCATTTCCCACGGTAGGATATCATTAGAATTGATGGCACGAAAACTTTTCATTATTGATGTGGCAAAAGAATTTTAGTTATGGTCTTTTGAATTTATGATCATTTCAGAAAATCATAACTAAAGTTCTCTTGTTACGTCAGTAGTAGAAAGTTTTTATCCTAATCACGGAGAGTGGGAGATCAGGACTATAAAGATCATTATTTACCTATTATTTATTTTATTTGCCTTAGTTCTACTGCTAAATTAACTCTTGCTTTTTTACAGTATTGTATCTGATCTTTAAAAGTCAGATGGTAGATTGCACAAGTTATTCATTAGAGTAATATTAGTGAAGTTTCTTATAGTTTGGTTCATCCAACTTTCAATCATACCTTCAGTATTCGTTGTTTGATCAATTAAATTATCGATCGAGGTGTCTTATTTTGCTTTCTGATGCATACTATGACTATCGACATCATAGCCGACTATGCATTCAAGATATAGGACTGAGACTGTCCATTCATGATACAGATGTTGATGAGATCTTGTCTCAAAAAGAGATGATGTAACTTTGTAAATAGATGAACTTATTTAAAAATAAAAAATTGGAAGAGTAAATATTTTTTCTCCAAAAGTACTACTTCGATTTATGCTACAATAAATCTCTTGTAAAAATAATTTTCAACTTATTTTTTAAGCTAATTAGTGGCCATGTCAACTTTAGGTTTTTTTTTTTTTTTCAAAGTGTTTAATCCTTGTTTAGGATCCGTTTAATATAACTTTTAAAAAGTCAAAAGTAGCTTTTACACGTTAGAAAAACTTTTAGAGAAAATTGATTCAACATGGCTTTCTCTAAAAACACTACTGAAATATGAAGTGTTTTTCAAATTTAATTTTCTAAAAAAAACTCTTATACAGAAAGTAAAAGCAAAAGTCATGTCAAATGGACTCTTAATAATATAGAAAGGGTACATGGAGGAATACGTTTGACTTACTTTCTAAAATGATTACAAATAAAGAACTTGTGAAACTACTACTCCCCTTAAACATAACTATTACACTGCAAATTCTCTTCCCTTTTAATTTGTTCTTTCCCTATCCTTTCAATTTATTTTTTTCCTTTCTTTGAAACTATAGAGTAATTGAATATGAATGTAACAATATTACTGCTAAAGAAATTGTTTTTTAAATGGAAGTTGAACCTACTTTTCACGAAAAACATAGTATTCATAAAAAGAAACACTTTGATGAAAATGTCAATGAGGAATAAAATATTGCTGGATAATCTTATGAGTGAATTGCCTATTTGATCACTGAACTTTCAACAATGCTTCCATGGAGTCACTGAACTTTCAAAATCACTCAAATCATCACTGGACTTTACAAAATGTTTCCACAAGATCACTGAACTTTAAAAATTACCCCCTTCATCACTAAACTTTGCAAAATGTTTCCAAGTGATCACTAATTCAATGATCTCATAAGAAACCTTTTGTAAAGTTTAGTNACTTTAAAAATTACCCCCTTCATCACTAAACTTTGCAAAATGTTTCCAAGTGATCACTAATTCAATGATCTCATAAGAAACCTTTTGTAAAGTTTAGTGATCCCGTGAAAATATTTTGCAAAATTCAGTGAAGAATTTGGTGATTTTTAAAGTTCAGTGACCTCGTGGAAATATTTTGCAAAGTTCAATGATAATTTAGGTGATTTTGAAAGTTCAGTGACCATTTGAAAGCATGACTGAAAGTTCAGTGACCAAATAGGCAATTCACTCTAATCTTATTGAGTTCATTGTATCCTATATAGTTGATTAAGTTCTATTTTTATGTAAGTTAAGTTTTGATCAATTTCAAAAATATGAAAATACTTTTGTGCTTCTATTTAATCTAAAAAAAATTACAGACTGCGGATGATAATTGTTTAAAATGTTGATGTGATAAGAATTTTAAGCATGACGGCACAAGTTATGTTTTGAGCTACAAATTATTAGAAATTGTTTGCTATTAGACATCAGAAATGTGATTGAAGTTTCACATTATATAAAAATAGTGAACTATTTTTCAAATTTGTGAATTGTTTATATAATATTACTGACTATACTAGATACAATTGTATCTATTGAGAGAAGCTTCTCAAAGTTAAAGTCGATAAAATTTCCACATTTGATCAACAATGTTATAAAAAGTTAAATGAAAGACAATGGTGTCTATTAAAAAAGAAATTTTAAAATAGATTAATTATAATAATATAATTGTAGATTTTCTATAAAAAAAAATTCTAGAAAAGTTAATATAATTTAGACATTTGAAAGATTTAGATGATTATTTAATAACTTCAAATTTTTTATTTCAAAAAAATTATTATATTTTGTTATCTTATATATTTTTATATATTCATAGGATCTCATATTTAAAGTTGGCATAAGGCCCTCAAAATTTCATGACATACCCTGTAGATAGCCCCAAACTTCAAAATTATGCGGGCAAAAACATCCGGACAATTTTTGCAAAAAAATCCTTTAGTTGACAAAACTCATCATTTGACCATAAGTTGACTAGGGATGGCAATGAGACAAGAATGGAACGGGTTGGTCATTCTCACCCCCGTCCCATCTGGTATTATTGTTACAATACTCCATCATCATACCCGTTTAAAGCGAGACGGGAAGGGATCAGGGCGAGACAAATCATCTACCCCATTTATCGTCTCATTTATTTTTTATTTAGTTTTTTTTGTCTTTACTTAGTAAATATTATTAATTTTTTACCAATTTGTTAGAAACAACTTATGTTCTCTTTAAAAATATGATAAATCTATTATTTTTGTTTGATAAAAACTTTAAATCTGAAATTAATTTTAAACGGAACGGATAGTAGGTTGGGGACTATAATTCTCATACCCATCCCGTACCCGTTTCGGGGCAGTGATCATCGTCCAGTCCCGTCCCCGTCCCATTTATCCTACTAGGCGGATAATCATCGCCCCATTTGGGATGAGGCCCCACGAATTTCGGGTTGAACAGATATTTTTGTCATTCCTAAAACAAACCAATTTTATAAAGGGCAGAATGATCTTGTTAGGAGGAGTGAAATTGATTTGGCTCACCAGCCAAGGCAGAGAATTTTATACCATTGATGGGTTAGAGTAGTGATGGCAACGGGGCGGGTTCGGGGCCCCGCCCCGCCTTTGACGGGGCGGGGCGGGTTCTTGCCCCGTTTAATGTCCCATTTAGTTTTTTTTTTTTTTTTTAAACCAAAAATTTCCAATTAAATACAAATTCAAATTTT
>CAIGRS010205819.1:0-10324 GCA_903798395.1 Fraxinus floribunda | reverse complement strand
ATTTGACTCTTTGAATGCTTAAAATGATATATTCATGAAAAACTCAAGAAACAAAACTTGTTAGTAGTATAAGTGTATTGTTTGTTATAATCAAAACAAGTTGAGCTATATTAAATCATAAGTCAACATTTAACAATCAAGTATTCGTTGACTTTTCGAATCAGATTGGATCCATGAATTATTCTTATCATATCAAATCGGATATGGACATATCCAATCCATTTACAATGCTAGTTATCATTGATATTAAATTCCATCAATAAAACAACCTATGTATCCTTATATTTACACATAAGCTAAATTAAGTAACATCATAGTCATGCTACTTTCTCGAAGGGGTTAAGTTATATTAGTGCTAAAAATTATACTGTTATTTTTCCTACATAATAAAAAGAGTGAGTTTGGATTTACTGTAGATAAGTCGTTTGGCCATCTAAACCGAGCCGAGTTGAGTGAGCCGCGGTAGCCGGGCCATTTTCACGATTTTTATTACTTTCTCCATATTTACACGCAAACGCCATACTTTTCACCCATGTCCTTTCTTCTCAAGCCATTTCTCTAACTTTCCCATTTCTCCTTGTACACAGAGATGGATCCAGCACCCAGGGGGGCGGCCGAGCGTGCTGGGCTTTGTTGGACCGCAAGGCGTCGGCAGTGCATGTGCCTGGTTCGTCTTCTTCGTTGGTTTTTTTTTCCTTCAACTGCAGCCATTCGCAAGTCATTTTCAATGAGCAATTAGGAGGATTTGAAAATCGGTCCCTCTCTCCTTTACCCACACGTAGTTAACCTTAACGTTGGTTGGAATAAGAGGAATCTCTCTCGTACAGTCTTGAAATTTAGAAATATTACTTTTTCAAATCCTCATTATGTTTACCTTCTCTCCCAAATTAAAATGTTGAAAAATATCAATTAAGATGGATTACGCCTGTGGGATTAAGGGAGTATTTGTGCTGGTTTTTCTTATTTGTTTGGATTTTGTGTTACGTTTTTTCTCCTTAATTTTGTAGTGCACTTCACGCGTTTGTTAAATCGTCTAAGTGATTGTTCTAACACTACTATGATTTTCTTGGAGCATATTGCCATTTTTAAGTCGTTCCCACTACATGATCGATGAAATCGCCCTTTCCTTAACAGGTTGCTGGGGGTGCCCATGCTGGAGGTAAGAGCAACAAGAAATAGGAAGTTTTCTTACTCATAAGTTTCACAATCTATATTATTGCTTATAACGAGCTTAAATGTACTCTCTCTCATTTTACGTTCTAGCTTATTAAAAATGTAAAAGTAAAATTGATACGTTTGTCTGTTTTTCAATTTAGAAGTTCTATATTTAGAGATGTTTATTTGTTTTTATATCAAACAATTTAGATTTGTGAGTTGGCAGACGGTGATAAATACATTGAATTTGACTCTCCATGTTTCTTGATCTTTGTGATTCTTACCGTGCTTTAGTTATCAGTTTCCTTTTTCGTTCGATGAAACAATTTAGTACTTTCTAAGGTTAGTGAGGACTCTTCTGCTCACCTATTTCATACCCATATAATAGTCTCTTTTATATAATGAGTTCAAAAGGGTTACCTGCTGCAAATACTTGTTTAAACTTCCATGCAATTCAATTCGATAAATCGTAACATAGTTTTATGCAGATTATCTCTATTTATCCTCTTCTTTCACTTTGCTTTATCCATTGCCATTTCCATGTATTTGTACAAGTTCCCACTTGATTTTTATGAATTGAGAAAGAGTGGAAGATTGTGAACATACATTCGAAAAGTTTCTAAGGGTAAATCGTGGTTGACCATTTTTAAGGGTTATGATTCAGGAAGTTTAATTAATTTTCTCTCACCATAATTCTCGGAACAATCATGATAATTATAACTAATATAAATGCAAGATCTTACTTGAAATAAAGGGTTAATAACAGAATAAATATAGAAAATTGTGAAAAGATATATATAGTATGTAATTTTTGCAGGACTTGTTAACTCCAACTGAACCAACACTTCATCCAAGTACAAGAGCAGTTTTAGTTCAATTCACTCTAAGAACAGGTTGCTTTAAGCTTCAATACACACAACCTGAAAACTCACATGATGGAGACTATAATAAGTACTGCAATATTCCTTACACAAATTAGTTAGAGAAAATAGATTGAAGAGAGAAATAGTTGTCCTTCAAGTATATTATGTCATATTTACTATTTCGTATATTTTTTACTTCTAGCGATGCATAGGTCTGAGTTGCAATTTCATTTTATGTATATATTGAAGGGATCAACTTCAGTTGTGAAAGAAATGTTGGGTTTTTTAGGAAGCTTCTGTTCTGCACAAGCCCAAATTATCTAAAAAATAAAATTAAATATTGTTAGCTTTCGGTAATTCTAAATTCTTGTATAAAGATACTTCATTTAATAGTTTATTTATACTTAATCATAAGTTAATCATTATCTACTATTACATATTGTTTATTACTTAGCATATTCAATTTAAGTACTGTGAACTCCATAACTAAACTAGATGCAAATGAATCAAAAGCAATTGCTATATAGGTAAGAAGAAATAAATTGAAACAGAATTGACTTTATTTTCACACATCCTCTATTTCAATCAAATTTAAGTTTTTATTCACATTGTAAGGTTTTTTCAGATTTTATTACATTCATTTTTCGTTCATCCTCTCAGGTTCATTGTTAGCTTCAATCACACTACATCTAAATCACGATTCCTTCTCTTCATATTGATAGGTAATGTGCATTCTTATATTATATTTCTTTCCTGCGTGTTGAGTTTTTAGATGTTCAATTTGCTAACTTCTTTTTGTTTTTAACAGAAAAACTGACCGTGTAAGTTATATGTGTAATTTCTCGCTTTGTTAATTTATTTCTTATTCTTTTTATTGCTTTTATTTACTATGTTTTTTTTTCCTATTGGTTTGTGTTCTTAACATTATATGTTCTTCATTCTATCTTCTTCATGGGTGTCACCTCCAACTTATTCTATGTTTTCTTTGGAAATTGAATTCCTTGTGTGGCCTCTTCTATTGGTGATATATTTGTCATTTTTGTTTTCCTTTTTCTTTTTCCCCTTGATTTTTTGGAATTTTCTTTTAGTGCATCAATTTTATGAAAATATTCAGAAAATATTTAGTTCTTTAGTTGCCACAATNTTGGAAATTGAATTCCTTGTGTGGCCTCTTCTATTGGTGATATATTTGTCATTTTTGTTTTCCTTTTTCTTTTTCCCCTTGATTTTTTGGAATTTTCTTTTAGTGCATCAATTTTATGAAAATATTCAGAAAATATTTAGTTCTTTAGTTGCCACAATTGGGCAAATGAAGGTGGGTTTTCTGCGATTATTTGTATTTTCTCATTTTCTTGACTTAATTATATATGTACATTTTGATCAAATTTTCTTCTTTCTGTATTTTGGAATGTTCTTTATGTGCTTTTGGATCAGTGTAGTAATCCAAGTATCTTAAATAAGCCCCAAACATGAGTGTGCTGTTTGATTCTTGTTTAAGAGAAGCTCATCCTTTTATTTTTATGTAATTTTAAGTTCAGATGCATTTTTCTTTTCTTAGAATTTTGTCCATTTCAGACACTAAAAAATGTGCATTGTTTTTCTTGGATTCTGATGGGATCAGACTCTATTGACATTAGCTGTTATGCATGGTAACTAAAAAATGTGCATTGTTTTTCTTCGAGCTTTGGAGGGACCTAAGGAAGATGAATTATACCTAGAGTTGTGTGTACTTTCGAATACCATTATTATGGACAATGGAGGAGACGATTTTTCTTTTTTATGTATTGCTGAGCAATATCGAGCAGGTGTGTTTTTATCCATTTTGGTATAAATCTCTAGGGCAAAGAACCACACTTATGATGATGTTGTGGAAAGCCTAACCAAACATGTTCTTAGATAGTGAAGTTAGGCCATTTAGTTTATTTTTGTTTATCATACAATTATAGACATTTGATTAGTTGATTTACTTAGACGCATGATGATTGGATATGTTGCTTTCAACTTAATCTCGTATATCTTTATTTGCAAGCTTTGTAGCTATCACCATGTTGTTGCATTGCTAAGATAATTACAAGAATAATGATCGTACTTTATGCTATGAATCGACTTTCCGGTAAAACTAATTTTATTCACTGGACAAACAATATTTTACTTTTAATTTAATTATTCTACTGAATTTATTCATGTTTTTAGGGTGTTTTTCTGTTAGTCGAGGGAAGTTATTCCAAATCAAAATTTGAAAAACATGGGGAATCCATCATCACCTCTTTAAAATGTTTAAAGCCTCAGGAATATAAATTTATAATTGAAGGAACTGCGTCCTTTTTGCAAGAGAGAAAGGGATAACACTGAAGCTGAAAGAGCACTGCATATCAGACAAATACATGATCTTCACAAACATTTTCAAGAAAAAGAGCAACAGCTCATGGAGTTGCAGGATCGGGTATGTTGTTTTTTGTGTCCATGATGAACATCTGGCAATACTGTGTTCATCGAATCTTCTATTGGTTAAATTAAGTTGATGCATTTAATGTAAATTTAAAATGACTTGTAATCAATTAGGACATCATTTAGCAGAAACAATTAATTTTATTAGCATTTAAATTTGTTGTCATGTTGAAGAGTTAAAGTTGCTTCAACAATCATTTGGATAGTTTATCTTTGTCCTTTATTAATGACTGTAGACAAATTGTGAAATCTGATATGAAGAATTGTGCCACGAAAATGTCTATATCCTTGTCTCTTCATTCTATTCTATCATGCACACAGAAATTAATTCATCTTTCTACTTCGGGTTTTTGAAATAGTGTACAGCCATTGAGCCTTATGACGAATTGGACCTGGAAATTTTACTATATCGTCTACTTCGGTCGGACTATTATCCAATCCTTAATGTTACATATGATGACCTGTTGTTGACTCGTTGGAAAATTCTTTCATTTTCTGTATGCTTACAAATTGTTGCTTTATATCATATCAAAGATGTTGCCATTGTAGAAAGTGAATCAATAGTTGAGAAAAAACAGGGTAAGTGGTTTTACAATTTTCATTTTAAGAATTGAGAATTTCTCAAACTATTTCGATTTGTTACACATGATCATATCGATTTTTTTTAACTGATGTCGTAAAATTTTATCTTGCAGTTAAAGAATTCACATCACAAGCAAAATAAGAAAAAGAAGAGGACAAACTCAGTTGGCTGAGCAACACTACATCAGTATGCTAATAACTTCCTTGTCTGTAAGCCACCTAACCCGTTATTTGTAAGGAATCGTGTCCACCCCTCTTTGGAATTCTGTTATTTGATATTTTTTATGGCGTTGCATGAATATTTTGCCCTCTTTGTGAGTCGATCGCAGCTGTGATTTGGGCCAATCGGACCTACCTAATTTGATCAAAGTCCTAGAATTTAATTTTCGAATTCGATCGTGGAATCTGAAGGTAAATCACCGTTAAATAATAACTTCTTATATTCCCTTTCAAAAATTTGTCTTCTAATCACATGAGAGCAATTTTTATTTGAACTTTTTCTTTTCAGGGCAAAGATCACCAAATCCCTTGGCAATTCTCGCTACCTTGTTGTGTAAAAGAGCAAATCTCCATGACGAACTCCGAAACATCGAAAAGTAGGTCAAACTAATTGATGTTTGTAATTCTACATATACAGTATTTATACAATGTTTGCTGAATTGCTGTTATGGGAGAACACATTTATTTATTTATGTAAATTTAGTCTCCAACATGACACGGGCTCATGTAAATAGGATTTATTTATTTTATCACAAGCCTTCCATATTCACAATTTTTTAAAATTGTAGAGGCAAGACATCAAATTTAGGATTTTTTACCGTGTTGAACTGTCTTGTCTACCTAACTCTTAGACAGGGCGAACATTTATTTATTCAAGTCTTTTTCAATAACATATGCTTTTATTTAGGTCTATACAAACTTGTTATTTAAAGTCTCTTTAATGGGTGTTACATGTATATGCTATGGAGACAAGTTATTTACAAGATCCAAGCCAATGTGGCAACGTCTTGAAAGGTTTTGAAGGGTTTTTGTCATCATTCAAGAGCACTACACTGTAAAAAGACATTTTTTTTTCTTCTCTCTGTTTTGATGTTTTAACGGCTAAATTTATTGTGTTTGGGATTTTCGATTTAAATGCTTAGGTTCTTATTTTTTCTATGGAAAACATTTTCTGACTGAAAGTATTTTACACAGACATTGATTTCTACATTATGGTCTTTCGTTGATATAGTGAAATTCTTTCCTGGTGGGTGGTGTGGGGTGTCTATTGAAAATGGTAAGTAGAGGTTGGAGGCATGATTGTGGTAGAATTATTGTCAATTGACACCATATATCCAGAAAAATGATGTATATACTGGCATGTAAAATATTCTTGGTTTAAAATGTTCAATTTCATGAAAACATTTATATCAAATTAAACTAGAAAAAGGCTATGGCAATTGATACCATATTAAACAAAAAATAATTGAGTTAAAGCCAAGGATTGTATGAACTACATGAAAATCTTAAAAGGAATGGAGTCAACTAAATGTATATTGAAGTTAAATTATCAATTGTTTCTGCTGCAGGGACCTTCAGGTTCAGTAGTAGCTCCTTTTGTTAGCCTCTCTCCTAATGTTTTCGGTTCTATTTTTCCTTTTTGGGTCTTTCACACTTCTTGCCTTGGTAGTGAGCAGTTAGTCACACTACATCATTGTATTGATTATTTGGAGATTTCAAGTCATCACAATGTCTTACTATTATGGTGAAGTATATGCGAGATATAAGTTTTGGCTTTGTTCCTAGTATCTAACTTTGGAGTGTTAGGCGAAATAGACAACGAATCAAAAGTGCTGAAAGCAGTAGATAGAATAGAAGGCAGGAGGATAAACATATGATTGTTAGTATTTACATGAATTATTGCTAGATAATAAAACTAAATGGACTATATAATTATTGTTTTACAAACACCATTCAGTTACCAACAGCTGTCATTGCTTAACTTTTACTGTCTTTTCCTGTTTAAAATGATTTACCATCACATATTTCTTTTTCTCAAATTTAGCTGCAACTTGAATAGATTTAGGTACACTGATTTACTGATGCATTTTCTTTTTCGAAATTTTTACTGTAGCTGGAAGCAATCTAGGAAGTTCCAGCCTGAAGATAGGCTCTTTTCGTTGTCCTCAGTGACCTCACCAACTGTACGAGTTTATACTTGCATGTTCCACATTTTAGTTTCTGTTGTCAGTATCATGCTAAATGATGCTTAAGATCTAACATGAGAACAAGTCATCATAGTTAGGATTGACATTAAATTATTCTGACAATGGGGTGACTTGATCATATCCTTGTTCTGAGAAACTTTGCATTCTTCAAGTAGATGGAACAGGATCAAACCGAAGATATTAATTAACTTCAGCTCC
Organism: Fraxinus floribunda; assembly: GCA_903798395.1. Lineage (NCBI taxonomy): Eukaryota > Viridiplantae > Streptophyta > Magnoliopsida > Lamiales > Oleaceae > Fraxinus > Fraxinus floribunda. Next base: position 2,871 of record CAIGRS010205819.1, on the reverse strand, counting down.
ACTAAATAATCTTGAAGAATACCTGCAAAGTTTTTCAACAACTTCACCATCAATAGTTGTTTTTGCTTTTAAAACTTTACCTCAATGCTTATCTGAGCTGTTCGTTTCTATTATCATCTTATCACAATTTTTCTAGATCTCACAAGTTTTTTAGCGAGTGCTTGAGAGGAGTATAAGAAAAGTCAATATTGCAATCAACAAATAGGATTTATTTGTCATACTATTGCAGCTATCAAGAGATAATAAGTGGTTTTTCTAGAAGGTTTCTACAATATTCATCATTGGCAAAGCTCAAGTTATAATTTAAGTTGGAAAAACATACTTTTTGTCACACATTTTATAGGAATTACAAATTACAGTTGCTTTTATTTTAATTTAAACTCCCAAGAATGCTCTCCAAGTTAAACCTAATAGAGAATTGGAGTGAGAATTGGCGACATTGGATGCTACGAAGTTCATAATATCCTCTTCACTTTATTTTCCTTTCGAATTTATGACAACGGATGTTGCTGGTATTTCCCCTTCTTCGTTGTCTGGTAACCTGCAAAATGTAGTCCTTCTCAGTAACATTAGTTCTTATAGTAAGTTGGTAGTCGAGGTTTGTAATGGTAAATACTCTACGACGATCGCGTCTTTAACTGAATGGTGAGATAGAATGATTGCCTCTAATTCGGCAAGAGCAACCTGTCAATTGCATGCAAGTAACTGCTCAAGGTTTTTGGGTTTTGACTATGTTTTCACACTCAAAATCAAGCTTATTTGTCTTTATTGCAAATGATTGATCAAAATGCTAATCTCTTTGTTGATTTGAAAGACCTATTGACAGAGTTATTAGGCCATTTTATGATATATGGAATCCTTTGTATTTGATTAATTTTTTGATGCGAGCAGAAAGTGATCAATGGTTTTCTCTGTTTATATATAGTGTTCACATCATACACATGATTCATTTTGAAGAAAAAAATATGGTTGTAAGTCATCAAATGTGCAGTTTTATTTCATTAAACTTTTACAATCATGCTATTAAATAGCCAACTCGCTCGTAGCACGTGCATTGCACGTGCGGTAGACTAGTTTCATTAAAAAATTGACATATCCTTTTAACCCAATATTTATGCGGTACGATTAATTCCAAATCCTATTAAAAAAAGGATTATTAAACAAAAAGTGAGAAATTCAAAAGAGTGACAAAAACTAAAAATTGACAAAATCTCAAAAAATTGACAATCAATTTGTAGGATTTTTCAAGCTTTCAAGATTTTTGGGGATTTTGGGTAGGCTTATTAGCACAAAACATCCTTACCGCATTTAGTGTGTAAAACGTCCTCACGTTTCAATTTTTTTGCATTTCCATCCCTATTTTCACGTTTAATTGTGGAAAACGTCATTTTCATCAATTTTTATCCAATTTCTCAATAAGAAATATGTGAAATAACGAATATACCCTCCTATTTAAATAAAACAAAAAGAAAAATAGAGAACTAATTGCAATCATACTCCCAAACGTTTTTAAAAAGTGCAAATGACTCCCAAGTAAATTATTAAAAAATTCGAAATAAAATAAAATATTTTTCCCACTCTCCGGCTCTTCCTCCACCCCATCTCCACCACCACCTCCCAAATAAATACGTTCCTACAGGATTACAGCGCCGAAGAACTTCGAATTGCTTTCGAGTTCTTGTCCACTTGGCCGTCGTTTCTCTTCCATGGACTCTTCAAGAGCTGTACTAAAACTCTTTCTGGTCGGATCCGATCCCTCAACCCAGGTACAAAAACCATCCCCTTATAAAAGCCGAATGTATCTAAGTATAATTATGTCCTACATATCTATTGTTGTTCTTATGGACTATAATAATATAGAGAATTTTCAATTTAGCATTAGATTTTTATTCCCCTTTTAGAAATCTTGACGCCTTGGTGAAATTCTCTTTTTGAATTTGTGTGAGTTTTATTAGAGTATTTGATCCCCGAGAATGTTTCTTTCCCTTCAAGTTTTTTATGTTTTTTTTTTTAGTTTGAACGGAGGCTGTGCCAAATGTTTAATTATAGTAGTATGTTTTTTCATTTGGTATAATTTGTTGCCTTTAAGGATTTAGTTTTTCAGTTTTTTCTGAAATTCTTGTTTGTTATTCATTTGGGTTTTTCTTTGGCTTTTGTAGAAATCGATGGTGAAGTAGTACCTGGTAAAAAAAAACGAGAACTTTCTGTTTCGGCTATCATAGATCTGAGTAGAAGTAAAGCAATTGAAAGTTCTTCGGCGCTATAATCCTATAGGAACGGATTTATTTGGAAGGTGGTGATAGAGATGGGGTGGAGGAAGAGAGGGAAAAATATTTTATTTTATTTCGAGTTTTTTACTAATATATTTGGGAGTCATTTGCACTTTTTAAAAAGGTTTGGGAGTATGATTGTAGTTAGTTCTTTATTTTTATTTTTATTTTTATTTTATTTAAATAGGAGGGTATATTCGTCATTTCACATATTCATATTGAGAAATTGGATAAAATTGATGAAAATAACGTTTTCCACCATAAAACGTAAAAATATGGATGAAAATGCCAAAAATTGAAACGTTGGGACGTTTTGCATACTAAATACCAAACATATGGATGTTTTGTGCTAATAAGTCTTTTGGGCGTAATTAATACATGAATTATAGTTTTATTCAGGGAAAAAGTCTTTAGTCAGGTGTTAACTTTCACACAATTTAATTTTTAGGTGTCAAGTTTCAAAATACAAAACTTATATATTTATTTATTAATTAAAAATATTTTTATTAATTAATTATTAAATAAATTTATTAAATATTTAATTCTAATATAATATAATTAACTAGATATGGCAAAAAAACTCGCCTCGCCCCGTCCCGAC